>KK904302.1:0-26127 GCA_000696445.1 Aquilaria agallochum | reverse complement strand
TCCAGTACACAAGTTCTCCAACTTGTACCCATATGTAGACTACATATCTTATATTAGTCTCCACATATGCTAGTCGTTATGTATTATTGCAACCCGCTCCACAATAATACTAGACCAGGGACGTTTAAGAATTTCATTATTCTAGGGTTACGATTATGTTTGTTAAGTTACGCAAAAACATAACAACAAACATAATTGCTGGATTAATGCCTTAATAAAATATCATGACTCAATGTGCAAAAATACAATCATCTCATGATTGGCTTTTGGGCACAACACTACAATTATTAATATAAAATTATTGTGAAACCATAACCCAAATATTAGCCCATGCACTCTAATGATCCAAATAACTCTATATATGCGACCCAATATGCTCTTACCACATTGGCAATGATCATAAATCACATTTATGATCATAAGCAATGAGCGGTGTCTAGCAACACATCATTGCTACCCAAGTAACAAGATTGTTGGTGATTTGACTAAACTTTTATGATCATTACCGATATATCCCATTGTCCCTTTGTCCAAGATATCAAGACTAAGCATGAGACATTGAATGTGTCACTCTCGTATAGCCTCATCTTTGATTTCTTGATTACGGAGTAGACCAACTTAAACTGATGACATTGATATTGTATATCAACTCATCCGAGCATGGCCCTACATTTTCTAAGTCCTACTTTATCAAGGGGCCCGAAGATATCACTCCCATTACATGGGAGGGACAAATCCCATCTTGATCATACAAATTCCTCCGCATGATATGTGACATACCCAATGACCTCCTTCAAGTTCACTCAGTCACGAGCAACAAAGGGAAGTATCAAATTATGTGACTCACATGTAGGGAACCTTGATGATCTTAGGTCGAAGGACTACATGTACCATGATCACTATGAGAATCACTTATAACATTCATATAACGATCCATGTAGTATTCTCAAGGTGGGTCGGTCTAGTAACAAGTTCTCCAACTTGTACCCATATGTAGACTACATATCTCATATTAGTCTCCACAGATGCTAGTCATTATGTATCATTGAAACCTGCTCCACAATAAAACTGGACTGGGGACATTTAAGAATATCATTATTCTAGGGTTACAATTATGTTTATTACGTTACGCTGAAACAAAACAACAAACATAATTGCTGGATTAATGCCTTAACAAAATATCATGACTCAATGTGCAAAAAATACAATCAACTCATGATTGGCTTTTGGGCACAACACTAACATAATTGATACTATTGGAATGAGTTTGCTTGATGAATTCAAGTCGTTGTAGCAATAGCATTAGTTAATGGGCAAGGTTGAATCATGGTGGACTATGAGGTTTGTGATGATTGCAATGATGTTATAATGCATCATAGGTTGGCTTGTGATAGTTGGTTGTGATCTATGCAATATGTTTTAGATGTATGTAAAATGTGGACGCTATCCATGCATGTTTGATATGTTTGGAAAGTATCCAAAGTTCATACAGCAAAATTGGAAATTTTTTAGGTTATCACAGGTGTTGGCGACACGTTGCCAATCATCGCCAGTACCCACGATGTGTTTTCGTTACCATGAAAATTAGCAGCTCGTTACCAATTGTGGCGACGCATGGCCACAAGCATAATAACTGAAATTTTCCAATTTTTCTAGAAGGGTCGAGGGAAGACTTAAAAAGTTTCTTAGGGTACCTTAGGGTCTAAGCATTCTAGGGGTACTTCGAGTCTTCCAAAATTCCTTTGAGACCTAGGAGTTTCCTTGAGTTTTATAGTTGCTTTTAACTTAAGCAAGGAAACTAGTTTTCAAAAGATCACAACTAAGTATCACTAGCTTGGGTGAAAGGTTTAGAACCTTTGGCGACTTAACCATGCCATTAGCCTTGAGGTTGCAAGGTGAAACCTTAGTGCACCTAGTCTACAATAGTCCCACTATAATGCCCCTGTATAACATAAAAGGGAGAGGTTCAACTAGTGATTTATCACTAGTTAGGCTAACAAGCTAAGCTTGCTAGAGAACAAGGCTATGCCTTGTAGTTCAAGGATGAGGATGAAAAGTGGTCCCAAGGGACCTAGGTATATGCATATATTATACCCTTAGGCAGTATGAGCTCACAATAGGTTACATATCTTTTCATATGTGGAGTCCTTAGTAACTTTTCTTGTAGGTGAAGTGAAAACCCTTACTGAAAATGTATAAATTCTCACTCCCTAGTTATGTTGTGCAGATTCTGATGTTACTAGATTGGATAAGCACAAAGGCTTGTCATAATAGTTTGTTGTTGCTGCAGGTACCTTGCTTAAGAATCTTTTTGGTTCTAGTCTACTTAAGTTACTTGTTGGTTAAGTAATAGTACTAACTATAGTCTTCCTTGGCCGCAGAAGCTAGTAGCACATGGACAAGGACTTTTGTGACTCACGACTGGGATTTGCATCCAAGGTGGGAGTTAATTCAAGAAAATCTTAGCTGAGGCTTGTACATATAGTACCCCTAGTTGCCTTCATTGTCTATGTTTTAAGGGGTCCTAGACTCTAGGGTTGCTCTTAGGTGAGGGCATTAGCCTACTTTATGTATGAATGCTCCCACACGATTGTTATGTGCAGTAAATTCACATAAGTGTTGATTTTGTATGCTTTGGCTATTTGAACTTGTTTTCTTTGGAAATGTCTTGGCGAAGTCAATGTTTTATGGATTTTGTTAATCCAAGTCAATGCATAAAGAGCATGCATTTTGCATATTCTAGGTTAATCAGCTAGTATCATGGAGTTTTAATCTGCACACATATACAGCTAGCCAATTGCAACCCACTGTGAGACCAGTTGTCACAGCCCTAAGCCGCCTGTGGCTGCCTGTGCAACCCAAGATCACTAGGAATTCAAGGAATTCTCATGTTTTGACTCATAATTGTTGGTTTCTATGCTTGTGATAAAAAGTAATGCATGTGACCTAAACTTACTAACCTAGGTACTAGCATTAAATAATGCATGATTTGCTTTGGCATAAAATTTAAACATAAAATAAAACATTCAAAACATTGTCAGATTTGCACTTAAAACAATAGTAAAACTAGCCAAAGCCATAAACACATTTCCTACAAGCATTAACCCTATGTACATTATTGAATTATGTACATGAATCACAAACCAAAACATAAAACTAGCCAATGTTGCCAGAGGCATCTAGTACAATTAAGTACCCAAGCAGAACCTATTGAGATTACCCTACTAGGCTAACCACCTGAGCTCCACCTCTCAAATGCCTTTAGCCTTGATCTCCCATTGTGCTTTTAGATCAACCACTGCTCAAGGTTAATCCAACATAGTTAATACACAGTGTAACCAATAAATCAATGGGAAAATACAAACTAGCAAGTATAATTTTTACCTACTTAACTAGCTCAACAATCATCTTAGGTTGCTGGCTAAACCATCTGAACCTGCACATGCAAACTAAGGGGTGAAAATCATAGATTCCCAATAAGAGGTCTTCAGGGTACCTGCAAAAAAACACTAGAGAACACTGGACAATAAATGTCACAATTATACCTATGAGCTCATTATGGTCTGAAGCCTAATATATGCACATATACTTGAGTCCCTTAGGACCCTTCCTTAGCCTAGTCCTCTCCTAGTGAGTTCTAGCCCTGAACTCACTCTAGCAAGCCTTGACTTGCCAACTGCGCCAAGTTCTCACCTAAGCACAATAGCCTCCCTTTGAATACTATATGTAAGAGTAATCCAAGTCTTCTTGGCAAAGCCAAGTTGGGTGCACTAAGGTCCCACACTAGTGCCTCAGGTCTGTGACTAGGCTAGGCCACTAGGTGTTACTAACCTTTCACATTTCCTATGGTGAACCTTGACTAGTACATGACCAATCTAGTTTGGGCGTACTAGCTTCCCGCTCTAGCTCCTAGAGCCTAAGGCCCAATTTGGTAGCTTGGTGTACTAAACCTCCACACCTAAGTAAAGTAGGCTCCTATTTAATCCCTCAGGTCTAAGACCCAACTAGTTGACTAAGTGCTACTAAGCCTCCATCTTCCTTGGTGAACCTTATATAATGCTAGGCTTGACACTTGCTACACTTCAATGAGTTGGCCATCACTAGGAATCATGCTTTCTCTAAATGCTCCTTGTGTTTCCTAGCACATATTAAGGTCCCAAATTCACTAAGGTTGCTTAACTACCTTACTCCTCAAAGACCCCTCAATGTGCCCAAGTAACTTAGCTTGAGTGCTAAGTTACCTACCTACTTAGAGCTCTTAGTGTTTCTCTTCATTCATTAGGCTAATTTACACTTACTTGGGTATTAAGCAACCTCCCAATCCATGCGAAGCTCCTATATTATCCAATCTAGGCTTCCCATGGGCCCTAGAGCCCACATTGTGCCCAAATGCACTTATGTGCCCTTTTTAGCCTTATAGTGCCTTCTTTGGCCCTTAGGTGTTTTTGTAACCCTTTGTAGTTCTTGTAGCTTTTGAACCAATCTAGGGTCAATAAAATACTAACCCAAATCATCTTACCAAGCTACAATGTTACTACCTCACAAAAATGGAAGAATTACAAGTGTGGCATAATGGCTGAAATCCATTATATTGTGTAATTCTCTTCATATTGATTAAAGTGTGAGGGGTAAAAGGCATAATGAACACCTATTTAAAAGTATTTTAAGTTGGTAACTTGGCCCCCCAAGAAAAGCCTTAAGGATTGCTTCTTTTTCAAGTAACCTATGGACTTTTTTTTATAAGGTTTTGGAAATTCGGGTACTTAATTACAAACTCTCAAGAAAAAGCTTTGGAGATTTATGGGAAGGATATGAATGATATGCAAGTGCTATTGGAGGACCAAATTACTCATGGAAGACAAGTTTGGACAAAGGAAACACTAAAGGCATTGCGGACCTAAATGTCTTAATGTAAACCTGAAGGTGTTCAAGCTTTTGACTTAAGTCAAAGGGTAAAGCTGTGGGGTTATCCCACCTAGAGGAGGCTGGCTATGGCTTGTAAATGGGTCAAAAATTTTGGGCACATGTGTACCAATCAGTTTAAGACAAAGAAACCATAATTAGTGAGAAGGAAAATGACATAAAGCAAGATTAATCTTGTTAAGTGTGTTTTGTGCCCTTAAGCTCATTTAAGCCCATTAAGTGGCCAACTCACTTATCTCTCTCCCATTCTTGGCCTCCTCTAGCCTAAGAACACAACCACACTTCTTCCATAGCCACCATACATTCAAACTTGCAATCAATTGAAATTGCAGGCAAAAAGAAGTAATTGAAAGCAAACTAGAGCTATTGCTTGGATACTTCAAGGATTAAGCTTGATTTTTGGCCTACCTACTTTGGTAAGGGATCTCTTGCTCTCATGGATTGTTTTATGTATTTTGAAGCAACCATGGAGCTAGGGCTAAGCTTGGAAGAGAGCCATGAGCTTGATGAACCAAGCTTAGAGAAGGGAGTACACTTATTGAAGGTTTTGTGACCTAGTGTGAAGTGCACAGTGATGGCAGCGAATTGAAGAGTTTCTAGAGCCCAAAGTTAGTACTAACTTGTATTAAAATCCTCCTAAGACCAAGAATTAGCTTGAGGAGGGCTACCATAGTGATTTACTTAAGTTTATTGCATGTTTTATGGACTAAGCTATGGTTTATGTTGCTCCTGCATTTCATGTGTTTGTTGGTTGTGAATGGCTGCTGCATTTGGTTGCTATATCTTTTATATATACATTGTTTTTTTTTTTGTGTTTTAGTTTCTTTGGATGTAGGTTTTAATGATAGTTACATTGCCTATTGAATCCCAGTGCTACCCTTACTAAGTTTCTCAATGAAACTTACTCCCCTCAATTCTGCCATTTCAGGTACAGTTGAAAGATCACCTCCAAGCTAACCTTTGTAGTTTGAGTTTTTCTCTGAATTTTTAGTTACTTAAACTTTGATATGTCTAGTTGTGATCTGGAATTTTTGGTGATTTTAGGAGCACATTTGGTATTTTTAGTGATGGTGGTTATTGTGTTATTGTAGCAGTTATCCAGTATCCTGTTCTGGAGTCCATTGTGTCTAAGGCACTCTTGAAACTTAGGGTGTGTATTTAGTTCAGTTAAGACCATTTTTTAGTGCATGTATGCATGTACATGTAGTGTATGTAAAATGAGACAAGTATGTAAACATTGAGTAATGTTTGGGCTATGTATGTGATATGGTGCAAAGCTGCATAAGTGTGAATGATAAGCTGCTTACTTGTAAATTCTGTTTTGGCCATATAAAGTTGCTAGATGCAAGAGCATGTAATTCCTATGTGTATTGGACATGTATCAGATAGCCTTGGAGGGCTTACCCCTTGTGAATGAAGTGTTTGCACACTTAAGAAATTTGTGTAGGCAAAATGGTCATAAAGTGACCAGAATTTTGACTCTGCACTTAAAGTTCTATATTTCCTATGTAGAAGCAATTTTGGTATGAAATTTTGACTACACCTAGAGCACATCTAAAGGTTGAACTAGGATTTGGAATTTCTGAATTTGGAGCACTGTAGCCAAAGATATGATATTGTAAATTTGGCTAAGTTACTGTTCATTTGGTCAAAATTTTGTAATCAATATAAAAAATCCATAACTTGGTGGATAGGTGGGCTTTTGATGTAAATAGAATTCCTTGGTTTTCCCTAAGTCTCTACTTGATAGTGGAGTAAAGAAAATAAGGGTTACATGGCTACATTAATACATTTTTTTGGAAGAAATTTCAGGTGCAGTGGCTGGTCACTTGCATTTAATAAGATTGCCTAATGTGTGGTAGCCAAGATTAAGACTTGGTGTTTTCCTTCCTTGCTGCCATAGTATGCATAAAATGTGAATATGTGTATAATGGTTGGACCAATATGCATGCATTTACATAGTGCCTAAGAGAGCCACTTGGGTATGTAGACTAAGGGTATTGTTCTAATGGCCTACAAAACATATAAATCCTGGGAGTTTTAAATGCACAATTTTGGTACTATAACTGGGCTGCCCCAGAGTGGGTAACATACAAGAAGTTCTGCCATATGTTGTCCACACTAACCATGCCATAGTGCACATGCACCATTCTTAGTTAACTAGGCTACAGTTCTAGTTCAACATTGCTAGTTCACCATGCTCCTTGCTTATACTACTTGGTTACTCACTGTCAATGCATTTAAACTACCTTAGGGATGACTACAAGCCTCAACTAGGGCACCAAAATACCATTAGAGATACACATGGTTCAATTATGCAGACACCATCTTCTCCTTGCTTCATTTAATCCAATTGTCACTTGTCCTTCATTCTATCTCCATTTTAAATCTTTATCCAACCTTAGGAACATGTCTAGGATGTTTAGGAACCAATTAGGAACCAAAAACAACCTTCTTAGATGAGTTCAGAAGCAATTGTGGCATTGCAGCGTGAGCCTGGCTCCCGGTGCCAAAGTTCATTTAATGGTCTCTAAAAATAAGTATCCTGGCACCTAGGCCTCAGGAGAACAACCTGGACGTGAATTCCTTTGGCACCTAGGCGCTCAGAATGGCGCCTCATTGCCAAAAACTTCCCAGCTTCGTCGATCTTCATGAAAACTATGCACAATTGACTCAAACTTGGTTCTAATCACGACTAAGCTAGCAATTACTCATCCCCATGGCCAAATATGATAGAAATGCATTAACATAACATGGGAAACAAGAAATTCCCTGACCTTAAACACAATTATGCAAAAATCAGTGAAGTAAATCCATATCCACTAAGGATTTCCTAGGTTCCAAGAAAGTTTCCTTCAGAAATGGGCACCAATGAAGCTAAATCAAGACCATGTACAAGCTCATAAACAACTTAGAACCAAGGAAATTTTGTAGGCTTTGACTAACCTAGATTTCTTGAGCTAGAACTCATTGGAAACTTCAAATTGCACCTCCAATGATCTCCACCTAGCTTGGGCTTTGATATACTTGCTTATGGGCTTTGGATTTCACCAAGAAATGCTCATTTGAAAGCTTGATTATGTGCTCTAATGGAGGTAAAGAGAGAGAGACAAAAATGAGAGGTTAGAGATGGTGAATAATGCCCATTCTCTAACTCCCACATAAGTCTCATGCAACCTCATCCCTACACCAACTTTTGCTCCTTGCCCAAACTTGCCCTTAAGCCTTGTTTACTTTCACTTGGACCCCTTTAGCCAATTTATGTCACCACTTGGGGTTACAAATGAGAGTTCCACAACTCCAACTAAGCCCCAAGCTAGGTTTCTTTCCACAACTCCAACTAAGCCCCAAGCTAGGTTTCTAGGCCATCTATGCAAATAAAGCATAACAAGTCTCCAAATTAACACTTAGGGCAATTTAGGTCCTTACCCTTGGTTCTATGGTTCTAATGAACTTTAAAGCTTATGATCTTGATTTAATGGGTCATTTACACCTTAAAGACACTGAGTATACCATAATTAAAGCTTTACTCCTCACCTAGGACAAAATTACCAAATTGCCTCTGGTAACACTTAGGTGCCAATTGTGTTTAAGGGACCTCTCTAACCCTCCTTACTTGCTTGGAATGCATAAAAAATATTTAGCAATGGATTTCTTACCTCATAACTAATCCTTACTTGATCGTTACTGGACCAATAACTGGAGGGCTGTAACACCAGCTTTCATAGGCTTCCTGGGTAGGGGCCAAGGACAGTCGTGTCATCCTTCTTGCTCTCCATCATCACTTCTTGGAAAAACTTTGCTAGCTCTTTCTTGTTGATTTTATTGTGTTCGCCATACTTATGGAAAAAGTTCATGAAACTCTCTTTGGCCTTAGCCAGATTTTCTTCTAACTGGCTTTGCACCAAAGTCTGTTTTGCCAACCATGCTCAGATGTAGGCCCCATAGGTAAGCATCTACAAAATGGAAAGTACTAAGGGTGAAATAGAAGTTCAGACATAAAAAATTATTCTAAGTACCAAGAAGGAGAAAGTACATGAGCTACATACTCGGTCATCCGAGCAGCGAGAATCTTTTTATTCGGATAAGAGTCCGTCAGAGATTGGAATGTTGCGTTCATCATAATACCCTTAGCCATCGGAGGAACCATCTTCTGGCAGTCTTTTTAGAACAAATCCATGTCCTCGAAAAAAAGTCCAAAATGGCTCCCTCATAACTTTATTAGTAAGGATCTTCAAACCCCAAATAGCCCTCTTCCAAGCATGCTCCATCATCCACTCAATCGTGGGTAGTTCCTCTACGAGGTCACACCAAAGTTCCCTTACCACATCATCCCTTAACCATTCATCGATAAAGTCTAAAACCCTAAAAAATCCAAAACTCATAAACGAAAAGTTAAAGCACAAGCCTAGTAATGAAGGGACTTCAGAGTCCCCAACCTCGGAATCACTGAGGTAAAGAACCTCGATGGGGGACCTCATTCCTTTTTTGTTTTCTTATGGCCTAGGCCTCATAGGCCTAAAGAACTCCTAAAGAAGACCCCAATGTCTTTGTGGCCAAAGACGAGTTGACTGGGACAGAAAAAACGGCCACATTGGGCAAGTTCTCAACAACTTCGACCATACCTTTAGGCGGAGGCGGAAGGTCATCCCCCTTGGACTTCTTTTGCTTGCTCTCCCTCAAAGGTTGCCCTTTTTTCCTTTTTGGGGCCTTCTTCTTTTATTCCCCTTTCTCAGCTTCGCCGAGGAATAGACACTTGTGGAATGCAGCAAACTTGTCACCCATTTTTGAAAATTAAAAATATCAGTGTAAGTACAAAAATTCACTAAGTAATACTTGAAAAGTGACTTACTCTTTAGAAGGGCCGCATAAGACAGCTGACCCCGAAGAAGTAGAACCAACTAGGACTTCTTTCCATCCATCTCTAGCTTAGGCATATCCTTGTCAGTGATGTCCAACTCCTGAAGGACCTCTTTGGCCATTAAGTTCCATCTAATTGGAAACAGGTAGAGTGGCCGCGAAGGTGCCTGACCCGGCCAGTTGGCTACTGCCTGAATACGACTATCAAACTCCTCGAACTAGGACTCCAATTCGAGGGTTAGTAACTTTGATGAGTCCATCATATCAATTGCCAAGGTCTTAGAAGCCCACTTTGCTGGTAGATCCTTCCACTTCTCGTTTATCTCCATAAAAAAGTACTTTTTTTGCCAACCTCGCCAACTATGCTTGGTGCCGAAGGTGAAAGTGAACTTCTTGCTCCCAGATCCCTAAGGTAGCAAGAAATAAGATCCCCCCCTTTGGGACGGGGTGGAGTTTATAGTATTGCATGAAGAAAATAAAGTGGCGAACTATTTTAAAAACCCCACACATGTATAAGAAATAGTTAAAATGACAGTACGCGTTCGGGGGGAAGTTGGTTGATAGCTATGCCATGAAACTAGCAGAAGTCAGAAACTGTCTTCAGGGGAGGATACCGAAGACCTACTTTTAGCTAGCACCCAAACATGATTACCTCTTTTTCCTGAGCATGGTAGCTCGGCTCACCGCTTTCAAGAACTCTCGTCTTAGCGTATAAAGAAAAAACTTTGCGCGCCACTTCCCCACATTCTTCGAAGTCACACAGCTTAAGTAGGAATCCAGGGAACTCTAATACACATCGGCAATATGAACTTCGGCTCCCAAAGATTCCATGGATTCTAAGGATCTATCCTCGAAAAGAAGGCAATAAGGAAAGTGTAAAAGAAAACCAACCTTGGCAAATACCCACCTGATTGAAATCTGAGGGCGCAACTAGAACTGCCACTTAAGGATGTCATAAATCACTCCACCACTAAGAACCACGGTAGAAAAAGAGAGGAAAATGAGAGATCAAAATAAGAATAGCAGGAAGCAAAAGTAAGAAGTAAGGAACTTCTAAGCCAAAGTGAGGATTATATAGCTCGAAGAGGGCACATGAAAGGACACCATAATGACCCTCTACAGGCAAAGAGAAATAACGATGTAACTGGTGGGAAAGATGGCCATTGATCTGGCCACATGTGTCACCTGGCATGTAAAATGAAGGCACACCTCTTGATCTGTCAAGTCTATGTAACACACAAATTGAGATGATAGGCCTATTCACTGGCGAAAATGAAACGATCTTTAGGAATCGTGTACCTTGCAGATGGCGGGAAATAAAAACCCTGAGAGGGAAAAATAGCTCATCTCTGCTAAAGATATAACTTTGCCAAGAAAAGAGTTTGGCTTAAAGTAAAACATCGTTCCTAAAGGTGCAACTTCACCAAAATAGAATCTTGAAGTACAAACTAGCCCAAAGCATGCTGAGAGTACAACCTCAACAAATGAAGGGATCTCAGAGTAATAAGGCCTAACCCTTCCGAAGGTACAACTTCCCTAAAAGGAAAAGGTTTTTTTTTTAAAAACAGCCCAAGCGTGTTGAAGGCATGACTTCACCAAAGAGAATTCACCTTTGGCTAGAAGTAACCCACGTATGCCGAAGGTGTAATGTCAAGGGTGTAACCTCGGCAAAAGAAGGGTAAGACCTAGATTAAAAGTAGCCCTGATTAATTGAGGGTGCAACTTTGATATCATATTTTTGACTGATTGACAAAATGAAAGAACCTAAGATGTAACTTTGCTTTTTTTCAGAAGGGGCATGTGATAGCCAAAGGGCTATCGCCCACAGGACCTTCGGATTGGTAGACCTGGCACCACAATCGGAAGGTCATATGACCAACCTTGGAAGAATGATCACCGAGACCCTTGGAACTCTACTTGACCAACCTCGGTAGAGTTTTAGGCACCACCCTCAGATGGTCACATGACCAATCTTGGAAAAGGTTTAGACGTCCGATAAGCTTTTCACAACCACCTTCACAGGAGAATTTACTTTTGAAGGAGGCTTCAAATCCCCAAAAGGGCCCTAAGGGAAGATGACAAAAATACAGTTTTGAGGGACCACTGACAGTAACCTTGCACATGGCCCTACCCTCTAAGCATAACTGCTTACGGACAGTTGGACACGCCTCTCTTTGAGGTACAGACTAAATGTCCAGTGATAGCCAAAGGCCTATCACACTCCAAATTCTCAAGCTCTGACGAAGCACCACCCTTAAAACAGACGAGCATCACCCTTGGAAGTGATGAGCATCACCCTCGACAATAAACAGGACAGACCTCAGGAAAATGGTACACTACCGCCATCGATAAAATGACCTGGCCAACTTCAGGAAAAGTAGATTCACCATCCTCAGCAGGGCAAAGCGTCCTCCGAAAGGAATCCTCTGTGCTGAGGGGCCTTCTGAGTAACTAGGGTGACCTCGGCTAGAAACTCTCATGTCCCAAAGAGGTCTCTTTCACCAAAATGGTCTTGTGAACATGACAAAAATGGTTAAGGAGCCTCTGACACAGAGATCTCGCACACGCCTCTGACACACAGGCCTCCCACAGCCCTGACCTCTGGCCAGAACGGCCTATGGCCAGCTGGAGATCCCCATCTCCGAAAGGTACGGACTACATCCAACCGAACACGTGTCATGATCCGAGCTGGCTGTGTCCAACGGACTTCTCCCAATGTCCTCCTATAAATACTTGGGGAAACAACCTTGGTAAGGACAATAGACTAAACTCTCAAAAGAACCATACTCTTTACTCTTCACTTGCCAAATCTTGACTTGGGCATTGGAGGCTCCTCCCCCGGAAACACACTCCAAGGACCTCCTAACCTCTGTTCTTTTGAGTGTTTTAGGCAATTTCACGACAAAAGTCTCTTCTACCAGCATCTCCTCACTAGAAGTCCTTCTCAGGCCTACCATGTCGTATAACGAAGATGCCTCCGGGCATCATCCAGCAAATCCTGCCGACCAAGTCTCCTAAATCTGCTCGGCTTAGGTATAACGACCTTCTCCTCCAAGCCTCCTATAAATACTTGGGAGGCTCGCAGGTAATACACAAGAAAGAAACACCCTCTTTTTCATTACTAGAAAAAGGTCATTTAGCGATGGCTAAAAACAATTGCTAATTAGCGACAGTAAATAGTCACTAAAAGTCCAATGAAAGTTTAGTAACTGTTCTCTATCGCTAAATTTTAGTGATGACTTGACGGTTAGCAGTCGCTAAAGCTATTGCTAATTTAGTGATTGCGAACCGTCGCTAAATTTAGTAACGACTTGCCCTCGCTAATTTAGTGACAGTTAGCCATCGCTAAATTTAGTCACGGCTTGCACTCGCTAAAATCCATTGAGATTGGTTAGCCTTCGCTAAGTTTCTTTCAAATTTTGTGACATGTAGCCCTTGCTAAAAGTTGATGAATCATCTACAGCAAATCATCACTAAAGTACGCCCCAATTAAAAATGACTTACCCACATTAGCTGCGTAGGAGTTCTCGCGTGTTAGTCATTTTTTTATGCTAACTTATCATCTATTTTAACATAAATAACTTTTTTAAATATATGGAATGCAATGCATATGTGTACCTTAAACTCTAATAAAAGTTTTGTGATTGGTAGCTTTCACTAACTTTTGGCTAGAGTTAGTGAGGGCAAGCCCTTACTAACTTAGTGAAAGCTAGTCGTCACTAAATTATGGCAATAGTTGGGGAAGGCTTGCCCTCGTTAACTTAGTGATGGCTAGCTGTCGCTAAATTTAGTGACAGCTTGCCCTCACTAATTTAGCAACGGTTAACACTTGCTAACTTTAGCGATGGCTTACCTGTGCCATTGCTAAAGTTAGCGACAGTTAGCAATTGCTAATTTAGTGATGGCTTACCTTCGCTAACTTAGTGAGGCTAGCCGTCGCTAAATTTAGCGACTGTTTGCCCTCACTAATTTAATGTTTATTAAAAAATATGATAAATTTGTTTATGATTACAAAATTCTTTCATCTTATTTATTTCTTTTCTAAAAAAATACTTAAGCTATCAATTACTTATGTGCTGCTAACCTTTTCACATTTTATTTTAGTTTTTATTAAGTCTAGCCAGCTAAATTAATTTTGTTAGTTTACATTTTAGTTTATTTATAGCTTTTATTAAATCTAGCTACATCATGGACTTCTAATTATTCTTGACTTGTTTAATTGACTAAGTAAAATAACTGAATAATTATTTCTTTAAACATGTTTAGTGACAAATGAATAGTTATGTTTATCCATTATTTTGTATTATAGAATTTCATTGTAGCTTTGACTTATTATTAACATAAATAATTATATTTATAATGTTGTAGGGTTAGTAATCGCTAGACTTTTGGGGTGTCTAATTTATTGAAGGCTAACCGTTTTAGTGATGTATTGCCGTCGCTAAATTTAGCGATGACTTGCCCTCACTAATTTAGTGATGACTGACCGTCGCTAAATTTAGTGACGGCTTGCTTTTAATAATTTAGCGACGTCTTACCCTCGCTAATTATTGACAGTTAGCCTTCACTAAGTTTGGGAAAAATTTAGTAATGGTGTCTTTCACTAATTTGGTGTATTAATAAATTCATATATGTGGACCAATAGATTTATTTGTCTATAAAAAATATAAAGATTATAATTTGATGATTAAATTTTATTTTATGATTAAAAAATTTATAATTTTTTTTAATAAAAAAAATTAATAAAATAGATATTTTAGTGAATCAGTAGATGATGGTCAGATATCGTGATAGGTAGCCATCACTAGCCAGTGAGAGCTTGCCCTCGTTAGATGCGCTGATAGCAAAGCCATAGCTAGTTAAAAAAATTTTAAAACCCCCTTGCCCTGCCCTTCCATAAAGATATTCGTTTTTCACACTCTACTGCTCCTATCGCCTGATCCATCCACTTCTTACTCCTCTTCTCTGCCAAGCGGTAACCCACTTAATCCTTGCTCCAATTCGTTCAACTACGATAGAGCCGTGACCAAATCGAGGCTCGATTCCCCGATTACATTCTACTCGACCTCTTCCATTGACTAGTACCGTGAACTCGTAGCTGATATTGGGGGGCTTCGTAGTGAGTTGGATCCGGGTAGCCGCCATCAATAGTAGCGACCTCCCCAATCTGTTGCCGAAGGGCGCCGTCGAGTGCGACTGCCTTGTCTATCGCTCTTACATATCTCGTCGAGTGTGAGGAATGCTCCAAGCGCTACACCGTCCAGTCGGGTTGGAAGGCTCCTCTCAGGTTTGTTTCTGGAGGAAATTATGGAAACATATCTATTGTTTTGGTTCTTTGAGCTGTTTGTTTTTTATTTGTTGCTAGTTTTTGGATTATGCATTGTTTGTATTTCTACCTGAACTGTCGAGGGATCCAAGGGGGGTTTGAATGCTAATGAATTGAAAGCTTTAGAAATTTGGACCTTGAAAAAATCGGCAGATTAATTGTACCCATTCACATGTTGTTAATTAATGCTGTGACAGATAGAGAGGCCCTAAAGGATAATTTGTGGGTGGATTTGTTCTCATGTGAGCAGCTGGATCTTGTGTTTGTTCTCTAGAGGGTCTAGGTTGGCTTAGCTTTCTTGATATAGTTGACTGTACTCAAAATGTGGCAAAGGATGGTGACTTGAGTTTCTTTTTAACCATTTTAAGTCTCAGGATCTATGTGCCATAGTGGTAAGTGGTTAAAATGTGTTCTAACCAGTTTTCATTTTATTCTGGGTTCCAATAACAAATACAGTGTCTTTATTGCAGGAATTATAGAAGCTGTTAGATATCTTAAAACATGCTCAAGAATTATAAGGGAATCACCATTGGGGGTTGAAAGTGGAAGAGAGGTGAGGTTTCCATAGGAGAAGAGGCTGGAGAAAGAGGAGAAGGGGAAGTGGATGGCTAAGAGCAAGAGCAGGACCTTGCTAGCTGAGTTGACTCTGGCCGAGTCTGAGCTTAGGAGATTGAGGAGTTTGATGTTTCAGATAAAGAACAAGACCAGGATTAAGGGTGCACAGAGTTACTAATGATGCTGTGCATGGAGTTACTAACTTAAGGGGAAGAAGTTCCATTCCAAGGTAAGCTAGTCTCCATAATTCTCTAAGAGCATCCTGTAGTTTTAACACAAACAACTGAAGCTATAATTAAATCATTCTATTTACATGCTCTCAGCACTACACAGGCACATTCAGAGCAGATCAAAAGAGCAAACATGGTTTCCAAAGGTTTGCATGTGCTTAATCATTTGTTGGGGAAGTAGGGTTGTAACAGAACCCACAAACTTCGTGAACTACTCATGAACAAGCTAGGTGAGGGTGACTTTGAACATAAATTCGAGCTCATTTAGCTTACTAAATGAGCTCAAATGAAAGTGATCTCAGTTTATTAAGGTTCCAAACAGACTCATTTATTGTTTATTAAGTATTAAAGACACAGTCGGGTGATGGATTAAGTAATTTATCATGATCATATTATAGCACATCTTTATCTACATTAGCAACACACCTTTCTACTCCTGTATCAAAACCCTGAAACCTCTTCCCATCTTCTAGAGGCCACTGATTCCTTCATTCTTACTTCAAATTCTTTTTCTTAATTTTGGCCTCTCAACCTTGAGGATTCTAAAAGCGGTAGTGCTCCACAAGCTCTGATGACTTCTCCCACTTATACAGGGATTTCAGTTTCAGAGGGACATTCAAAGGATTATGATACCAGTGGAGAAGAAAAGGGCATTGAAAACTGTGACAACAAGAGAGAACCTAGTGGTGCACTACTTACGGTTCTAAAACCTTAATGGGGATCTCATGTCTCTTGCAATTCTAACCCTCTTTCTCCCTTCACCAACCTCATCTATTTAGCTTCCAAAGAAGTAAAAATGAATGGTCTATTTAATGATTTTATTTTGACCATTTCTTAGTGAGGTTGAAGATTGAAGGGATGTCGGCACTTAATATGAAGAGAATGCTTTAGATTTTGGACGTTTGCTTCTCTTTTTC
This sequence comes from Aquilaria agallochum, assembly GCA_000696445.1. NCBI lineage: Eukaryota > Viridiplantae > Streptophyta > Magnoliopsida > Malvales > Thymelaeaceae > Aquilaria > Aquilaria agallochum. Next base: position 9,316 of record KK904302.1, on the reverse strand, counting down.
TTGCCTTTAGAGAGGTCATTATCATGCCTGTGTTTAATTCATATGTTAATCTGGACTTTGTTTATGTTTCCATGTTTTGCTATATCCTAAAATTCTATGTATTTCTAGGATAATTGTAGGTGTAGGACTGATTTAGTTGAGAAATGAGACTTATGAGCTATGTTTTGAGGGCTTTGCTTGATTTTCATTAAGTGGCACATTATATCCTTGAGTTCTAGTTTAAACTAGTAATATACGGAGTTGTTCTTCTTAAGTCCTTCATGGGTGTTAATCTGGTATCGTGCATTGTTATTTGCTATTAGGGGAGTTAATCTGTGTCATTTTTTAGTTGATTAAAGAATAAAAGTATTCAATAGTGAGCTAGTGTGTAATTTGGAGCCTCAACTTGTCCCCTCAACTTCACAATACTTATTTTGCCATTGTTCCCCTCACTAATCGGTGAATTACATGGGTTTGAATTTATTGTAAGACTTTCGTTGAATCAGTGAAGACTTTTATCACAATGCCTTGTGATATCAGTGAAGTTTATGTTATGATTTTCTCTATGACTAGGTTGTGTAAGGCTTGTTAAAGAGCAACTGAATTGGGGTACGAAATCAGAGCTGAAGGTACAGGTTGGCTCTAGAGAAGGAGCAGCATGAGATGATGGCAACGGTTTGCATGAAGTGCCACATGCTGGTGATGCTTTACAAGTCGTCTCCTGCTTGTCCCAACTGGAAGTTCATGCACCCTGCAGAACAGAGTCTCTTGAAACTCTTCAAACCTAGGCTTAGTCTCTTGTGCTAAGGGAAATTATAACATTATGTGTTTTAATTGTCGAATGACATGTCATTGTATAAATCATATTTTGGATTAATGAAAACTACTTCAATACCCTGGGTGTTACACTTGTGCGGAATTGATGACAATATTGAAAACTACGCCGTGGAGGTTTGCTGATGAAATAGTGGTGGCCAGGAGTTGCAAACTAATGACAGCTATGTGTCGCAAATAGTGATAATGTAGCGACGGCCACGTGTTACTAACTAGCGGCAATCACTCATTACTAACTAGTGATGGCTGCATGTCACTAATTAATGACAATCATGCGTCACTAACTAGCGACGATCCTACGTCAATAACTAGTAACAGCCATTTGTCATTAACTAGCGACAAGTAACTGTCATTAACTTTGTGACAGCTAATTGTCGCTACGTAGTGACCACCAGCCATCGTTAAATATCCGGCCAACCTCTGGTGCCGGTAAATAAGTGACCGTCAATATAGCAACGGCTAATTTGCGACGGCAGTCATCACTAAGACATTATCGGCAAGTAAATTAGAAACGAACTTACTAAATCCAAATTAGTGATTGCTAGTTGTCGCTAAAGACCATCGCTAAATCATTTTTTCTTGTAGTGTTTGCTTTCTACTCTTGGTAACCTCTCTTTCATATACTGACTTAGACATCGGAGATCCCTTCACCGGAAAACACTCCGGGGAGCTTCTAACCCTCATTCTTCAAGTGTTAGAGATATTATTTAGGTGAAGTGATACCGGAGGTCCAATATGTCCTACATCGAAGATGTCATCGAGCATCACTTTCATACCAATACCACTGTAAGCAATATATCTCAATATTTAATACCATGGTTTCAAGAATCCAACCACGGTGGTCGTTGGATAATTGTTTGGAGCTGCAAGGACGGGGGACCAGCTTGAAAGTTGGGACGTTAGTAGTAGTAGTACACCTTTGAATTTGGAAGTCTGTAGTCTCGGGCATTCTCTCTGGAATTTTAGGTGTTTAATATTAAACAACATGTGCACTGCCAGAAGGAGGCAATGATTATTTATATGAACTGAAACTACTTCGCTGGGACTAGGAATTTTAAAAGAAAATTTATGAGGCTTGCACATCAAAATTCAACACTACTTGTACCTACTTCCAGAGAAGTCATAACTACGGACTTTTATAGGGGTTGTACAAGGGAAAAAAAATGTTATAGAAGGACCAGGTCAAAAAACATATAAAAAAAGAACTTAGCGCGCTAAAAAGAAAAAGGTTTAAACCAAAAACTGTTAACAAAATCTTATGCCAGGGTATTTGATTCGACGTTAAAAGTCAACCTGCTTCACTTGCTCTCAATAATCATCAATCGTCTCCGAACCCCAAATGGAGTGGCAAAGCCTTTGGCTTGCCACATCCTCGGCGCCAATTTGAGACACCCTTACTCCTTATCTCTTAAAAACTTTTAGTATGAAGAATTTTGAGTAGCAAAATAAATAAATAAATAAATAAATAAAATAATCATCAATCGTATGGTGTACTATGAGATTTTATCAGAACTAAATCCAAGGCTTATAGTCTAGATATTGCAGCAGTTATTTTGTCCATAATAAGATGGGATTTTCTGCTGAGAACAAAAGAGAACGAAAACATGCCAAGCGAGCCTTGTGCAATAAGTAACCCTGAACAACACCTGAAAAATTGACTCTTTAACCAGGTTGATTTACAGAACAGATTGATCTCTGAATAAACACCAAACCTTCCAACCCCATATTAACAGGCTACATGCAAGACAACGTAAGAGAATAAACCCTTCTGTCTGTACACTAAGAGATGTATCTGGTGATCGGCACCAAGCAAGCCCATAATTCTGTGCCAGCAATCAGGTTCAAAGAATGGCGGAGTTCCTCAGCTGTTTTAAGACGATGGTGGTTTAAGCATATACTAGAGCACAATTTCAATCAGGATGGGTTGCCCGGAGTACATGTACCTTTTCATGTAAAAGCTTTGAGAAAGTCAGGGAAACAAACTATAACATTCCATTGTTAGACAGAGCCATTTTCCATGCTCGTGGATGATCTATCTTGAAAACCTTGAGACGAAGTGTAACAGCTTGAAGAACTTGCATCTGAAACACTCATCTCTTTCCTTGGCGCATGTTTCTTCCTATTTTCTCCAGCAGACAAATCCTGCAAAAGGCACTTGTCAATCCAGCCCCCAGCAGAGCATTATCTCGGCCTAATACTGTTACAATTACCTGTTTTGACGATGATCCAGGCATCTTAAGTTCAAGGTCCGTTGCTACATCATTAGAGTCCTCAAATTTGTCTCCATTAACACTCACATGATCATCAGTGGATTTGTTTCTCGATTCCCATCTGCTAGAAATATGGGAGGAGGTAGCATGCTGAGACAATGGCTGCTCAATGGGAGGGCTAACAGCAGTTGAGTATGGGATAAAGGTTGAGCATGGATTCGGTATCACTCCCGGTGCAGCATTTCCAAAGAATGGATAAGGCTGCAATGATGGGTGCATAGGAAGTGGACCTGAAGCTACCGGTACAGGAAGTGGATATGTGTAGGATGGAGCCATGACCACTGAAGGATCGATACCAGCCCAAGGGAACACAGCCCTAGCTCTCTGCTGATACTGAACATTCAGACTTTCAATATCAGACTTCAGTGATGCCTTTTCCTCTCGAAGCTCATTTTTCTCTTGCATCAGCTGTTCTAATATGACAACATAAGCCAAGAGTGTACACAAGAAACAACAGATCATCAATTTGCACGATTCAAAAGTATACAAAGAATACCTCACGTGATTCTTCAGAAAGTACGGCATGCTCAGCCTTCAGTCTATTGACTTCTGCAGTCAAGTCCTTGAGAATTTGTATTGTGTCCGTGAGGATGGTTGCCTTGTCATTCTTAGGCCTATCAGGGTCTGCATATAAAATGGAGTTTTCTTAAAAAAAAGACAATTTACAGTTACCGGCAAGCAGGGATAGGAAGGATTGCAAATACACAGCAATGGACCCTCTAAAATCATAATCACGATGATTTTTTCTCGTAAAAAAAATCATAAATCATGTTGATTGAATGCATAAAAAACTAACTTTTCAGTGCCTCATACTCTTCTCCTGCTGAGGAGACATTCATATGGCATAAAACCCTCAGACATTTTGCATAAACCATGCCAAGGTTCACCTAATTGCATTGTGTCGCAAATCATCAAAACCAATTGTTTTATAGTTCATTTTGGTTCGCAACACAATGCAATCAGGCAAATATGATAACCAGCTTATTGTTGATTTAACAGTGACCTCAAGCTGCAAGTCCGGAAGCTCGTTTTTACGAGAGAATCGAGCAACTACTTTTGAAAAACTAACTCATTTATCAAGAAATATCACCTAGGGTGTTTCCCAACTCAAGAAACTGTTCATTCAATCTATCCCTCCTCAGCTTTTCCCTGTCCGCCTTCTGAACTTTTCTTGCAGCTGCCGGATCCTTTGCTTCCACCTCCGCCTTTTGTCTGTAAGTTGAGCAAACGATAAACAACCAAAATGCACGACTAAAGAACAAAAATTTAGCGCTCCTCGTTAATTCACTGACCCAACATAATCCCATGAATCTAAATCTGTTAATGGTTAATGAATTAAAAACCCAACAGGGAAAACCTAGAAAAAAAAAGGAAATTGATTTACATAAGCAAAATCTAAACCTGGGTTCAGAGATTGAAGAACCCAAATCAACTGACACCGATTGAGACAAATCCTTCTGCTTCAACTGATCCATTGCGAACTAAATCAACAAACTTCAATGTCTGATCTCAGTAGGGTCGTTAAATTTCCTAACTTTTTCTTAAATTAAAGCTGTTTTATACGGAAATTGAGAGATCAGCTTTTCATTGGCTTCTCCGGTTAGAAAGGGCTAGGACGCAACGATGAGTGGAAATCTCAGGTACCAAAGGAACTTGTGCTCTCCACGTGCCTGGTTGCTACGTGTGGCTTTATAACTGAAGGTCGCTTTTGGTGGAGAGAATAATCGGATGGTTACGGCGTTCGGTGCTCAACAAGCTGCATTCATTTCTTCCTCGAGACGAGTACTCTCGCATCCGATTACAGTGATTTCGTTACTTATTCGGGGGGAAGTTCCATTCAAATTAAACTAGATTAATGTGCCCCATTATTTTCTAGTAAAAAATAAGTTAAAATGGTAAATGGAAAACATACCCACTTTTTTAGTTATTTACACCTTATGTTAAAGACTCCATTTTAGTCAAACATAATGGTACGGAGCTTGCTATCACACTCTCGCACTACTAGAAAAACCGCATTTAATGACAGTCATTAGCGACAGCTGGCAGTCGCTAAACATGATATAGCAACGGTACACTGTCGCTAAAACGCCAGTCGCTAATTTTCCAACGACGATTACCATCGCTAATTAGCGACAGCTAAACGTCGCAAAACAGGCCGTCACTAATTTTCTGGTAACAGTGTCTGCCGGCGCGTTAGCAACGCGTAGCCGTCGCTACTTAGTAGCGCGTAACCGTCGCTAGTTAATGACGTCTTACCGTCACTAGTTAGTGATGCATAGACGTCGCTAGTTAGTAACGCGTAGCCGTCGCTAGTTAGTGACGCTTAACCGTCGCTAGTTAGTGACGCATAGCCGTCGCTAATAACTAGTAAAAATTTCAAAATTGTTGTGACCGCTAGTTCCATTATATGCATCCATACAAATTCAGCTATGCCATGGTCAACAATTTCATCAGCAAACCTCCACTATATATGTCTATTCCATACAACCCAAACACAAAACTAGGTAACATTAATCCAAAGTTATGTTATACACTCCCAATAGTCATAAACATAACAATTGATATTTAGAATACATACAATGTCACAATGTATTTTGGCTAATGTACAACCTTGGAAGCATCCACACTACAGAAGTGGTTTCTCTAGGAAAGCTAGTTTCAACTCACTATGATGGATAATGAGTGCGGTTAATTATCATAACAATGAACATTCCCTCTATAAAACTACCAAGACCTCAAAATCCATACCAAGGATAGCTGCTTTTTCCAAGCTTGCCAAAGATACGTAGCAGAATACCTTCAACATCCAGTTGTGAGAATGGAAGAGTAATGAATTGAATTGGGGATCAGAGAATCTTGGCTGTATGGAGGAGATATGCTACTTAGCAGAACATGGCCATGACCACAACTTGAATTTCCTTCCTCGCATATTAGTCAAAACTGAATAACTGACCAAAAATTATTAAAATGCTGATCCACTGCCCTTTGTCTTCCCGAGCATCACATCTTTAGCTTCATTGATCTTTGATGCAAGGTAATGGCTACCACCTACATCTGGATGGTTGGCCACCATCATTCTCCTATGTGCCTCCTTTACTTTGTTTGGCATGGAATTCTCCCTGTTAAATCCAACAATTGAATCATTATATCTCTACTTCAGCAAGATGAAGAAATGCATATGTATTCTTTTATCTGTGATGAACCCTGGTGCACAATTTAGCACCAACATTTATAAAAAACCAATAAACAACAAAACCAAATGAGGATCTAATGTTGAAAACTAAGATAACAATATTAGTAAGGATAATCCTGAATTTGCTTCAACATAAATCTTCTTTTCTTTTCCCTCAGGAACCATTGGCACTTGTGAAATTGTTATCATATTTGAGGCTTAGCATACTTATGAGACTCAACAGTGTCTTACATACTTATGATCAAATTGTTATCGTGTGCCCATCCAGTTCTCGCCATATGAAACTGAGCCTTTAACTTATGCTGCTTATCTGCATATATTGTTGAAACAAGAGGCTCGACCACATGCACACACACACACACACACACACAGACATTCCGACTAGTTGGGGTTGGTTACATGAGTCCAATAGTTCCATTCCACTTGCTTGGTTAATTTGAAACTATGGGCAAATAGTTCTAACCAAAGGAAGCTCATTCAAACAGATAATTCACTAATGCTTTAAGTTGTCTTTGGGGGATCTCATGTTCTTATTTTCAGAAAATGATAGCTTCACTTGTATATTCACCAGGTGTTGCTGTCCTCTCTTTCCTATCCTCTCCAGTTTACACTGTATCCTCCCTCCATCCCGAAATAGAATGGTCATCTCAAAACTCTTAGCATCTAAAATTTAATGAAACTTAACATACATTTGAGAGAAGAGATATGTACATACTCTAAAGACAAGGGAGAGAAGTGTAAAATAAATACAGTGATGTAGCAAAACATCCTTAAATTTTATAAGAATAAGCTGTTTCATTTTTTGGGATAGAGGGAGTATAATATTTTCTTTCTGTGTTAGCATAGTCCTTCTGTGCTGAAAAGAAAGATAGTTGTCTTTTTTTTTAAGGGTAATGATGTTCTATTACGTCACAATAATGTAATGTTTGTTTCATATAGGCTAAAGTTAAAAAAAAAACAAGACATACAATTATGCATGTCATCATTTTGGGACAAAAAAGTTTAAAACACCTTCATTTTCAGAATGGTCGGCATTAACTTTTTTTCTCCTATCCCATCTAAAATTGCTAGAAGAACTTACAATTATGGCATTACGATCAATTGCAGGAAAACGAGGTTAGCAATACCTCAAGCCTCAAAGTGCTTGACCATAATAGGTCATGAGCTGATGATAGAGAAGAAGCACCAAGGTCTTGGAACCCTTGCTTGACAACTTGCATTATATAAGGTATAAACTTTAGAATGGAACCTTTATCAGCAACTGCGCCAACAACCCCCTGTGCAATCTTCAGCTTAGCTGTATCACCTAAATATCTTGCGTCACTCCCCTTTGTCATTGCCTCCAACGAGCCCATGCCACGATACTTCTTGACACGTTGACCATTCTACAAAGGAAAAATGTTTCTTCATTCTCAAGTAGGATATGCACTAATATGGCCACTAGGAAAGTGAACAAAAAAAAAAAAGAAAACAAATATCCTGACAGATGCATACAGTGTATCTTCTATGGCATATTTTGTTCTTCATCCTCTTTTTTTGTTCTTTTCTAGAAGAGAACGTTGCCATGTCATTTTTTCCTATAGTCTTTGAACCAAAAGATCCTTTAGCTTCAAGACATTCTAGATTCAGGACATGGCGCATTGAGATATGTACTTGTGTGTCATTGTTACTATAAAAAAATGGCTATATTAGAATGGGCACCCCATTAATGGCTAAGAAAATTAACTGTCTACAACACGAGAAAAGAATATATTTCATATATCAAAACATACTGCTGACAAAGATTGCAGGCCTAAGATACTGATTGCATTATAACTTCGGATCATGGAAGCATACCATACAGAACACAAAAGAATTGCTCCAATCACAGGTTAGAAATTATCATGTCCCACAAAACCCTTTCTACACATTGGATTGCCTTTCATGAAACAAGAAAATTTCACCATATATTTTTGTGAAGGAATGGGTATGCTACAAACAAGAAGACTAGTTTTTCAATTGATGACCTATAAACGTAACACGAGAAAATGTTACCAGATAATGAAATATTCTTTTTTACACACTGCAATACCAGTGCATACCTGATACTGATAAGCTCCAGGAGCCTCAATACTTCCCGCTAAGAAGCTTCCCATCATCACAGTGGATGCTCCTAGAACCAACGCCTTGACAATGTGTCCGGAGTTTGAAATGCCACCATCAGCAATGACAGGTACACCATGTTGTGCAGTAATAGATTATACCTTATACACTGTAGTTGCCTGCACAAAAGGGGAAAAAAAGAAAAAAGAAAAAGAAAATGAAAGATTAGAACATAAAAAGAGAAATGTCCAGATGAAATAATATAGATGATGTCTCGATCCAAATCAGAAATTAGAAATTGGAAATCGAAAATCACTCTCTTCCCTTTCCCCTTCCCCTGAGCCAAGCCAGTAGGGAGTAGCACCAGAAATCGGAAATGATGTCTCGATCCAAATCCAGAAGGAAATTCTCCTGTACGCTACTGATCTTGACGGCTCGGCGAGGACGACGAAACCTATGAACCAGCTGAACCCGATGAAACCCATGAACCTACGAGGCTCGATGATCCAACGGCTTCAATCGAGATGCAACAAGGACGATGAAGCCCATGAACCAGCTGAACCTGATGAAATCGATGAAACCGACAAACCAGCTGAATTCATGAGCCAACGAATTGAAGCCCATCGCCACTCGACGAAGACTCGGCTATTCGAAGGAGCCATCGTCGTTCGACAGAGACTCGACCGTTCGAAGGAGATTAGGCTAGAGAAGAAGTGAATCGCGATTTGGTGAGGCATCCCACAGCATGAGCAGAGCTTGGTGCGAAATGGAGGAGAAACAGGAGGCGACTGACTCAAAATTAAAGTGCACCTAGCGACGATAATACGTCGCTTAAAACTAGCGACTAACACCCGTCGCTTCTTCTTAACATATTATCTTAATCCATAATTAAATGATAACATATAACTAAATGGTTAAGCATAATGTCATAATAAACCATTGGTCCATGAATTTAATT
>KK904301.1:0-18089 GCA_000696445.1 Aquilaria agallochum | reverse complement strand
GGGGAGTGTTTAAGTGGCCTAAGTGATTTAAAGTTAAGTTTAAGGGCCAAGGTGACAAGTGGAAGAAAGTTGGGCTAAGTTGGTTATAAATGGAGGAGATGACACTATTCATCATCTCCCCCATTTGCCATTTTCGTAGCTCTCCTTCCTCCCTTGCGTTCTACCCCCAAACCTCAAAACTCACTAAAGTTTCCATGGAAATTGAAGGTCCCGAAGCTATCCCAACAAGCCCTTAGCTCGTTTTTAATGGAATTGGTGCATTTGGAGTTGTTCTTGCAAGTTTTTCATTCAAACCCAAAGGTAAACGTATTTGATCCTTATGGGTTAGTTTTAAGCTTGTTAAATGGTTAGAAATGGTCTTAATTTCGTGCTCTTGGTGTCCAATTTGGTTGATTTCAAGCTTGGAACTGAAAGGAACTCATTGGAGCTCGGATGTGCTCATTGCTTGTTTCTTGCTTTCAAGATAATTTGAGGTAAGGGATTTAAGTTAATTAAGCACAAATAATGCATATAAATGTAGTATTATGAGTGGGAATGAAGTAGAAACAAGACCCATGTGAATTGGCCTTGGGATGAGAAAGTTTGAGCAAGTTTTGTGCAAGATCACATGCTGTCGCGTAATGCTAGAAAGGCGTTGGCGATGCGTCACCAGTAGCGACGCCATTTTGGCGACACGCCACCGGTGGCGACGCGAGTTGGCGACACATCGCCGAGAGATGCCAAAATTGTCTGAATATCAATGCCTTTGGCGACGCGTCGACAACGGCCCCTCCAAGGCATTTCCCCCCCAAGCTTCGGGCATCCTAAGAGTGTCTCAAACTCTCGGTTTTCATCCCTAGGCTAATTTAAGATGTTCCATAGCCTTAGTTGGGTTTAGAACTCATTCCTAAGTTAGGAATTATGCATTATTTAGGTGGTAGGTAAGTGGTGTGGTTAAGGAAGGGTAAGTAATGGTGGCTAAGGAAGTTAAAGTGCTTCAGTTCCCAAGTGAGCACTAAAGGGATTAAGTCGGGTTTCAGACCCTTTGTTGACTGAGTGGAATGTCATAAACCGTTCGTTAATAAAAAGGAAACCTAAAAGAATCCCAACCAAACTTTATGGTTTGGTATGTAAGCCACTAAGGGACCCTAAGTTAAGCTCGGAGAGCTTGGTAAGTTGAACCACATAAGGTAGCTACCCTGCACAATAAGTAAAGGGAAGAGACGGGTAAGGAGTGAGTAAGTGGTGACTTATTCTAAGTAGCTCGTCAAGGCGGGTAAGGTTTGAGTAAGTGATGACTTACTCTAAGGCGCCCGTAAGAGGACTTCATGGGTTTAGTTAAGTGCTAGCATAGGATACGAGGGCCAATATTCAAGTACCTCAGTTGTAAGAGCTCACGGCAAGTCTAGCACCTACGGGTGTAAGAAAGTCCTAAGTACATTTGCATGTGCATATTTTATTCATCCATCCATCCATCCATCATTTGTATTGGTTGTTGTTTTATTCTTGCTTCTGGTTGCATTGTTGACTGCTTGTTTTGTTTTGGATCCTATATATATATACATGTTTTGCTTTTCATATTTGCATTGTTTTTCCCTGCAGGTACTAAATCCCTTATTGAGTACTTTAAAGTACTCACCCCTTTAAGTGTTGTGCAGGTTTAAGTGGACTAGTCGGGCTTAACAGTTGGTAAGGGGCAGCTGTTAAGGCTAGGTTTTATTGGTTCAAAGGATTTTATCTAAACCTCATGGGCAAATTTGTAACTTATGCGTTGCTTAAAGTTAAAGCACATGCCAATAAGATTGTGCCAAGTCTGTTTTTAAAAGGGTACAAAGGGAAATTGTCATAAGTCGCCTTATATTACATTTCCAGCACACATGGCTGCATGTGAAATTATCTCAAATTTTTTAAAGTTATGAAAAGACACTTTTGCCATATTACCAGCATTCATATGTATTAGTAGATCAATCTAAATGTACCCATTTCCTTAGAATGATACAAAGAATATTAAAAAAACAAAAAAAAACTATAGACCCCAAATAGGTTAATGGGAAATATCCAGTCATTAGTTTCTGTGAGGGGGAGGTGCCATATCTTCGATGCCAAAGCACGTGCAGTGTACCAGTACTTGATTGAAAAATAAAGGTTGAAGATCTCCAACCCCTATATTATCTTTCTATTGGAGTCAAAAGTGTGCCATCATGCACTATCACATGAAGCCTTCAAACATTTTGATGGATGAAAAGTGGGATGCTAAGATTTTGGATTTTGGGTTATACAAGTTAGAAGCTAACAACTTGTGTTCCAAGCTACTTGAATTTAAGAAGGATAACGAAATTGTGGGAAGGGTGGGATACATGACGCCGGATTACCTTTCTCACAGCAAAATATCTATGACATTTTAATGCTTATGCGCTTGCCGTGGTTTTACAAGAGGATTTATCAGGTAAGTGCCTCAATGAGTCGGAACGCAATGGTTCTGCTAGATCAGCCATATGTAAGAGTTAGTATCCAACTAGTAACTCTCATTTTACCTCACTATGAACATATTTATATTTTAAACTTACATATATACAAAGGGGTATTGTACAACAACAAACCAATATGGGTCACCCAAATAATATACTAAAATGCTAAATATAGTAAAAGTTATACTATAATTTTACTAAATCCTATGCAGTAATATGGGATTGAATGTAGAAAAGTCACATATTGATCAACTTAAGGTTTTGGAGGAGACAATGGAAGAAGCTATTATGGTGAGGATGAGGAAAAGTGAGGCACCGAAAGAGCCAATTAAGGAACCAGAAATGCGGGAGCAGAAGGAATCAAACTGCTGGCATATTGCAGACCAATTGGCTTTAGCATTTCCCTTGTACGCCAAGTAAACTATTGCTGAGGCAGCAGATGCTCCTGAAGTAACTAGAGCCAGGATTACCTAATCATGAATTGATTTCATCAAATTCAAATGTCAACTAAGGAAACTAAACAGAATACTTTAACAAAATTGAAAAGAGAATAAAGATAGTATTAAATATAATATTCCACTTGTCTCAATTTTTTTTACAATAATTAGTATTTTAGGAGTCCTAGAGCAATTAACATCTCTATATTTGGTAAGCTTTTTAGAGTTAAATTTGCCATATTACCCTTATTTTAACACTAACGTTTAAAAGATAGAATACAATCCCTAAAGTTTCAATAAATGCAATTTGATATGTACGCCTATTCAGAAGTTTTCATTTTAGTCCTTACACTTTTAAAATGTTAGAATTGTCTCCTAAACTTTGATATAGAAAAACTTTTTAATAGAGTTGCTTAAGTTTGAAAAATAATAGTCTAGACGCAGTTATTTTCAAGGGTGTAAAAATGGGAAAAAAATTTACACACCTTAACCTTCATACCCAATTAATATTGTAAGGAAAAGCAGTAAGGAGGAAGGAGGAAATTATTTAAATAGATTATACTATTACAATTATGATTCTAATCTGATTTTACAACTGCAATCCACAGAAATTTAGAAACAATTTCACGTGCAACCTTGATTTTGACAACCTTAATTTAGATACATCAATAACAAAATTTTTCTAGCGTACTAGCATATTTTAGATGAGTAACCTCCTTCTGTTCACTTTAGCTAGAAAATGTGTTAATGAACTAAACACTGTATACTATAGTAAACATTAATATACATCTGGATTTTAATCCTTAAGAAAAAAAGTAAAATAGCATGGAGTAACAACACGAGTAATATGTCAATTATTATATGTGTATTTTTTTAACCATATATATTTCTCAATTAAGAAGGGGGGAAATCACCAAAAATTAATGAATTAGGCTAACGTTTTCTTTTCTTACCGTATCAAAGATGAGCAAGATGATTCGAGAAGCTCGTGCAGAAGGCCTGATGATGTGATAGACAGATGAAGGCATAGAGAGAACAAGGTATCCACAAGCAATAGAATTCGCGATCACAAAGAACCTGTCTCAGATTAATTAACAAACAAATTAATGTTTTTTAAAGAAAAACGATTCATTGCTTTAAAGAAAATATATAAAACGAAAGTTAAGGGTCTTATTTACTTGATTTGTATAAATTATAACAAACTGAATTGCGATTCTGTAACAATTCATTCCGAAATCAATAATCAACTCGGTGCAAACTTATATTGTCTCAAGTCAAAGGCCCAAATTTGAGACCGCTAATGCTGCTGCTATTGACGGCTTGTGGTAGCGACGGCTTGGGACACTTAGTGATAGTAGGCTTGTTGCTACTGTCAGTCACACTCTGCCTCTCCCTAGTTGCTCAACTCTCTTACTAATTGTTAGCCCCTTGTGACTTGGGCCACATTAGTGACTGGGCTGCTAATGTGGCTAGTAACTAGGGGAAGGCTTGCCATCGTCACTTTTAATTTTCCTAACTGTGGCTGTCTTTTCTAACTTTTTGGTGATTACTAGCTATCACTAATTTTTTCTGGAAAATATAGCAACAGCTTGTCATCGTAATTTATGGAAGTTTCTCTGTTATTAGGAAGTTAGCTGTCACTAGATGCCCACTTTTTAATAATGAAGTAAGCATGACCTTGTTTAAGTTGTGTAGGCCTAATATAGTGGGGATCAGAAAACTTACGTGAACGGGGGGAAATCGTTGTATTGGGCACTGAATTGGATGAACTGCGAGAAGAGTTGGGAGAAGAACGGGAGAGTTTGATTTGTGGTTCCCATGGCCACAGCGCTTCCCAGTGTCCCAGCAGCCGCAACAACTCTGAGAGTCAAATCTGCCACCTCAATCCCTCTCCTCTCTCCTATATGTTTCCTTTGCCTCTCTAAGCCAGCTTCACTAGTGCCAGATATTCCTTCCAATTTTCCTTTTATTTTCTCCATCATAAATCACACCAAATTAGTATAACTAGTTTCTCCCTCACCGGCTTGAGGTAATTAACATTGTTAAGGGATCACTAACTTATATAATGCTGTTCACTTGGAAGGAAATTATGAAGATTTTTCTTTTTCTTTTTTGTTTTTGGGTTTTTGGTTTTTTGTTTTGTTTTGTTTTTCTTGGAATACAATAATATTGATTAGAAAATTTGAGGTATGACCACATGAACGGATTTATGTAGATTTTTATGCAGTCCATGGATCTACTACAATTTTTAATTTTTAATTAGTTTTTACAAATTTTAAGTAATTTGTACGTGGATCCTGCTAAAATTTAACATATGATTCCACTAATTTAAGAGAATGAGCAAAATAAAATAAAAAAATAATTAAAGTTATTTTCTCTACAGTACATTGAAATTAAATTAAAATATCATATTTTCCTTTATAAGTATATTTTATATAAAGCGACTAACTATATATGGATGCCACAGAAAAAAAAAAAATCTAGATCGTTCTCTGTATGACAAAGTAACAAGGTTCTATATTCGCGCAATTTGTAAAATCTAAAAGACACAATATTTTATTTTGGAATATTCTACTTGTGCCATGTCAGCAAAGCGTCTGATTACCGATAATCTAAATATGAAACATTTGATAAATAGATCAACGGTTTCAGTATTCAGCAACTGAATAGACATTATATTCACTAGGCCATTTCCTCATATACAATGAATTTTCCTATTTAACATCAAATTTTTTACATCTACTTGATTTTATGTCTCTCTCTACCCGGTAGAGGGGGGTTACTAAATATGTTCTTTATTTAATATGCTTATAAATCATTTTCCCGTTTAACTTAAGGCTGAGGAGAAACCACCAGACACAAATCAGATAAGCTCGACTTATTTTTCTTTAGATACATGCAACAAAACAAGTGCAAATAGCTGAAGGCACGTAAGAATAATTATATTTTATTTTTCTAGTAAGTATTCAATTACTAGCTTGACTTCATGACTTGAGTGAGACATTACATCCAATTTGACAAATTGGAAGCAGGTAAGAAATGACAAATTTGCTGATACAGGATAAAACCAAAAACCCCACTTCGGTGCTAGCTCCTCACTGGTGGGTAAAAGTTATGTTTGCACACAAACGCAAAACCATCAACTTATTGCTATCATACATACATAGACACACAAAAACAATTACGCTTAGTTTGTTGGTACCTTCATCCTGTAACATATCCTATCCTAGGCAGTTTCAAAATCCTTGCAACTTATCGAGTAAATGGTATCAATTTTTTCTAGAACTATTAGTCATTTAACATATTATTCTTAAACTAGCAAATGTTACAACTTTTGTCCTAAGCTGTTGGTGATATTGCACCATTTGTCTTTGGATCATTCCTACCAATAAGAACACAACAAAAATGCTTGAATTCCAAAGGAATGAGGAATAATGACCAGAATGAACAATTGAACCTAGTTGAAGGTCTAGGAAAGCAATTCATTAACAAATGTAAAATAAAAAATATGTTTTAAGAGAAATAGAATGATAAGAGAAATAATAACAATAATAAAAATAGCTCAAATGATGAGGATGGTGATGATGAGGATAATGTGAAGAAAATTTTTATAACATATATATAATTAAAAAATATAAAATTAATAAAAATACAACAAATGAATTTAGAAGACAGGATGTAAAGAAAAGAGAATAAGTGAAAAAAGATAAATAAAAATAAAAAGGGTGAATACGGAATAAATATATTCTTAAATATGTAGAAAAACAACAATGATAAAAATTAAAACGTTAAAGGAGAGAAATAAATAATAAAAACATAAGTTTCAAGAAAATAAAAATAAATATGAAATAACAAAAGCTAGTATTTAATTTTTATTTATTTTAATTTTTAAGTATTTTTTTTACCTATGTAAATAATTTTTTAAAAAATTCAAAATAAGTAATATTAAAAATTAAACTAATATAAGTGAGAAAAATAAACCAAGAAAAGAAACAAATGAGAAATCCGAAGCTTTATAACTTGCTTAAAGCTGGTCCACGTTGTCCTCAAACATAGCCATATGACACAAATACTCTTTATACTTCTCCATTTGTTTTTATCTGCATGCAAGGATGACTTAACCCTTTATCCATTCAATAAAAAAGTTACATGAGTAAGATATGAAAAATAATTAAACACAAATATTAAAAAATAAAAAATTATGGGCCTAGTATTCCATCATATTTATTTATTTTATTTATTTCTCTTTTGTCTTTTTTTATGAATTTTTATTTTTTAAAAAAACATTTTGTACTTAGTTCACCCTATATAGTTTTTAATTTTTTTTACTTTTATGTTTTACAAACTTTTCTTGACTTATTCTACTTACTCTTTTTGGGAGAAAGGAAAAGAATATATTAATGCATAAAATTTACAAATAAGTCACCTAGCATACTAGGGCATTAAAAACATTAACAATCTGAAAGTAGAAAGACTGAATTCTGACCTACAATTCTTGCTACCTTGAAATGATTCAGTAGAGCATAGATGTCAAAACATATTGTATCTACCACCTGTTGAACTAAACTCTGGTTCTTGTGGCACCGAAAATTTTGTTCTCTTTCTATGAGATAGATAGTCACTGCAAATGCAATCTTACAAATCTTTCTCAAGGGTGAGTTCCTCTTCAACTTTCTTCTTAACCAATAAACTACTTCTCTCCATCATCTTACCCGAACATGAAGACCCAACCAGAGGATAGACCGATGTTTTGGCATATTACTTGCATTCCATATGACATTGTCCCACAACACCTTATCCACTTTGGGCCGAACAACATCATATATTTTCTATCACGCATCACATCTAAAACTGTTTCATTACTTCCACACTTCCTAAGATACTACTCCAAACATTTAATCACATTGTGTCATACCTGCGATGTAGTTGAGATCTTATCGAGAGTCTAGATAATGCCGTTTTACATAATATGAATGGATCCAAAGCCTATCCTCTTCAGCATGAATATCCTAGAGAAGTTTAGTTATAAGGGAGTAGTTTGAAGAGCTGATGCCCTTCAAATTCAAGCCCCCTTCAATTTTTTGGTTTACAAATTGCCTTCCACGACTTTATTACATTCCGCCTCCCATATACCTTCCCAAAACCAGAGGAGTTCCAAAAAATTTCATTGATTTTTTAAGTACCTTTTTAGGGATCATGAATGCACTACTCTAGAACACTTGCATGGAAGAAGCACTGACCTGATTATATGAAGTTTCCTAGGATAAGACAACAATTGCTTCACCCATCCTTTAAGGCCAATTGAAGTTTCCCCGGATAAGATAGCAATTACTTTTCTCATCCTTCAACTCTCCTCTTCACCTTCATCACTAGTGGTTGAAATTCCTTTACTAATAGCATTTTAGATGAAAGGGTACTCCTGTTTACTTCTTTGTTAATATCAAATTTTGATTAACATAGGGACAAGTTGCACACTTCACTATAATTAATCAATATTAATTTATTGTATCAAATAAAAATGTATCTTCTCTACACATTAGATCAAGTCATTTGCAATGCACAAGTTTGTGTTTTGATGCCTACTACACTTCAGATAGAACTTGAAGCCTTTGGCTTTTTTAGGCAACTTAAGGTTGTAAATAGATAATGCATAGCAAGAACATGTATAGGGACATAGGGGTCACCCTGGCAAAGACCATTACCCTTCTAAAGAAGGCACAACTATTCCCATTGAACGTCATAAGGAGTAAGAAAAAGATGATACACATTCCATGATCTACTACATAAAGTGCTATAGAAAGCCCATTTAATGAAGAAGCTCATCCAAGAAAGGCACTTAAAAAAGGGATGACAGCTCTCTTGGCAGACAACATGCTTTGATGAGGTAAGTACATTTAATTTCATTTTTTTATTTAAATACCTCAATTTAGTTTCTATTTGAGCAAGAAAAACAAGCTAAGTAAGGTTAAGTTGAGTTCCTAAGTATGATTTGGCACCTAACAAGTCATCAGGGTAAAATTATAATTTTGGCCTGAGTCATTAGCATGGCCAAAATTTTGATAAAATTAAGTTCATGTAAGTGTTCTTGACTAAGTAAGCTAAGACAAAAAAGGTATTCTAGCTATTTGAACCAAAAGTGTTTAAATGAGACATTTATGTGATAAGTGGCTCAAGTGACTTATAGGCAAGACTTAGGTGTAAGAATTTTTTTTTAGACCAAAGAAGGATGGTTTTTAAATTTTAAATGAAAAGAAGTCCCCAAAGTGAAAAAAAAAAATCAAATTTTAGGGTGAAAGTAATGAGCGAAGTATTCATGTCACACCTCACACAAACCCCAGCCTGTGCACTTATAGTGCCACTCATTAAGCTACCATGAAAGTTATTGGACAAATGTACTTATAAGAGTTATTAGTAGACTTTAGTTTCGATCAACTTTCAATTTTGTAGCTTAAGTCTTATTTTCTTAAGGTTGAGGCCTGGGAGGTGCCCTAAGAGGCTTACTAGGTAGTTATGAGTACTTAATTTACAACACAAGACAAGGACCATATATTACTTGCAACACAAGGCAACTTATGTACACTTTTTATCTCTAAGTGTCTAAAGTGTGTGCCCATCAATTGTGGCATTTTAATGCATGGCAACCAAGAAGCCCATCATATCTTAAGTTAAAAACTTGTTTTTCATGTCAGTGCACATTCGGCCTAATAAGAGTCACAAGAGGTTTAGCTCAATAGGACAAATCCATAAGCACATAATCAAAGCATAACTTGGCATTCATCCATTCATAATATATACACAAGTCCATGGTCTAACTGAGGCTATATACATACACAAAATGGCCTCCAAACTAGTACTAATCACTTGGAAATATACCAAGAGTACTCATTGTCCAAAATGGCCACAAGTCATGCTTACATACCCACATTCATCTATAATACCCGAGAGCCACCTTAAAGGTGCAATGCAAGATCAAAGATTGAAGGAAAAGTCCTATAACCAAATTTGTGGTCACGAAAGCAAACCAAAACACTAATGCCCATGAACACACATCCATAGCTCCTCCTAGACTTGTCCCACAACTCTATACAAAGCCTGCAAAACTCAAACACATAAGTTTGAGCAATAACCATAAGACTTGCACATTGTACTCATAAGCCAAGCTTTCGGTTTTGGCACATACCTTGACAAAAAGTGCAATAACTTAGCACACAAGCTACACACACAATCACTCAAGCTCTAAGCCTTTTCTTGAAACATATACAATAAGGGGCATGAGTTTATAAACTTAGTAAGGTTCACTATAGCTCAATGAGCTAATTTAGTTAAGCCCGAAAGCTTAACCTCCACAAAGCCTTACTTAACCTGCAAGAAAGACAAGAAAACACAAAAAAAACACAAGCATAATGGCATATACACATGATATCCGAGACATATATACATAATAACAACATCTACAAGGGGTTAGCATGCACATCCAAGCAAAGAAGCACACAACACACACACCACAACATAATCCATTCTTAGCTGAAACCACTAGCAAGTACACACACATAGTTTCTACTCTAAGCTTTGCCAATCCAACTCAATTCCACTAGAGCTCTAAGTGCAAAGATAAGTTGGCCTACTTACCTTGAACCTTAGTACTTGCCATTATTGACTAGCTAGCCAAAAACTCACATAAACCCAAAGGTTCCAATATGCCCCATTTAGCAATCTAAGATCATATAGCTCAATAATAATATCACTTAGAAGCCATTAATCTACTTGAACATGGAATCATTACCAAAATCAAGTAGAATTTTGTAAAACCTTACCAATCACAAGCTTAAGCTCTCGATTAACACTTGAACCTTCAAAACAAAGCGTGGCAATTCAAGTGCAGGGTCGCCTAGTGCCGAAACCACCAAATGTTAGCTTGATTCTTCACTTCAAGCCTTAATCACCAAGAAATTGGCATGGACCTGACACTTCAACACCATGAACACAAAGAACACCAAGCCAAGAACTCAGTCAAGCTTAACTTGGTACTTTGACTTGAAATCATGTTATTAGTTTGAGTGGAAGCATGCATTTTTGGTAATAGACCACGTGGCGCACAAATTGGGCATAATGCCTTTCTCAGTTACACCATTTCTTTGCATGGGGCCCCATAATCCAACCTTAAGATAAGTGTAAGTTTAAGCACCCGAAAAGGACATTCAATTTAGCCCTTAATCTTTGTTTTCCACCACTAGCACTTGAGCCATTTCTCATGTGTAATTTGGACCCGATAGTTCTTGGTTGCACATATACACCACTATCCACATTTTCATTTAAGTCCCTCATGTCTTTAATGTATTTTTCTTACATTTTTGGCTTGGGCCAAGCACTGAGGTAAGGTCCTGACAATTCATCATCTTCATCACTTTTCCATTTCCATATATCCTCTACCTCCTTAGTTCACAATTATCATTCCTCCAAAATCACACTAATTTCCTGAAGAATTGAAGGCCCTAATGTAAACATAACAAGCCTTTTTCTCATTGTTGGTGATTTTGGTGTTTATGGGTTTTCTTGCTTGATTTGGTTCAAACCTTAACATAAGCCATTTTCTTTGTTGTGGGTTGAGCCTAAGCTTTTATAGTAGCTAGAAATGGTCTTTATTTCATGTTTTCGGTGCCAAATCACATTGTTTTTAGGCTTATAACTCAAAAGGAGCTAGGTGAGCGAAGTTGGCTTTGAGGTGCTTGCAGCTAGTTCTTGATTTATGCTTTGATTAAGGGAAGGGTTCAAGCTATTTTTGCTTAAATAATTAATGGTATTAAATTATTTTATATGTGAATATAGTGAGAATAGGGCCCACGTTATGACTCTCCTAGTAGAAAGCTTATTTGAGGAAGGTAAAGTAATCAAAACCTAGTTTGGAACCTTATTTCAAGTTCACATAGCAAGAATAGGTATGTTGGGGAAAGTTCACTAATTTTTTGGGAGCTTAAGGCACCAAATGAAGTTTCGGGAAAAATTGGTAATTTTGGATCCTGAGGTATCAGGTTAGGTCCTGAGATTTAAAAATAACTTCTTGAGAACCAAAACTTTTCTTTAAAATCAAAGTTAAGGTTAAAGAAACAAGATTGACCATGTTTTGATAATAATTATTATTTAATGAAGGGGGCTTTTTTGTAACTTTTTATAAAGTATGGTAGCTTGGAGTTTTAAAGTTATAAAAGTTGGTAAAGACAAGGGTGGCTGCCATTTTTGCCTTAATCTAGAGTTCATCCTTCTCTTTTCCATTTCTCCATGAAACCACGCTCGAAACCAAGTGATTTTGGTAAAATTTGAAGCCACCAAAGGTTTATACATGTTGGAAAGCTTGTTCCAAGAGAAATTTTGAGTTTTTGGAGCTTGGAATTATGTCTCCAGCTAGCCCCTGTTTTTTATGCGAGGTAAATTTTTCTTTTTTTTTTTTTTATGATTGGAAGCTTGGCTTTTGGTTGGAGATTAGTAATTTGGTGTTTTGTACCTTTGTTTGCTTGGAATTTAGGTAGAACTTTATGGAACTTTGATTATGTAGAAGAATTGCTTGATTCTTACTTATGAGTTGAAATCAAGGAAGCTATGGTTTCGTGCTTGATTAATGATATTGGAGTGTTGTTGCTTGACAATTCAAGTAGTTTTGGCAAAACCATTAGTTAGTGGGCAAGTTGGATCATGGTGAACTATGTGATTGATAGAGCTTGGAATGATGTCTTTGATAGCCGAAGGGCTATCACCCCCAAGATCTCCTGATTGGTTAACATGACACCACCCTCGGAAGGAGCTTAGGCCCGACCTCAGGCGATTCTTCACACCACCCTTGGAGAGTAACATGTCCAACTTTGGGAAAAGGCATCCTCGCCACCCTCGGATTTGCAAAGCCACCAACCTTGGAAAAGCTGATCCACCATCCTCGGTAGAGGATAAAGTCTCCCAAAGATGGTCCGCCCTTCCAAAAGGCCTTCCTTAGTAGCCCTCGGGGATAAATCTCTGCCCAAAGGGGTCTCACACCCTGAAGCGGTCTTACGAAGGTACGACAAGAATGGTTAAAGAGCCTCTGAAAAAAAGACCTCGTACATGCCTATGCCTCGTGGCCAGAATGACCAGAATGGCCTATAGCCAGCTGGAGATACCTGCTTTTGAAGGTACGGATCGGATCTGACCATACACATGTCATGATCTGGACAGGCTATGTGAAACGGCCTCTTCTCTCCACCCTCCTATAAATACTTAGGAGGGACCTTGGTAAGGACACACAGGACTCTCTATATTCTCTACTCTCTGCTCTTTATTACCACTCTCACAAATACTGACTTGGGTGTCTGAGGCTTTTCCCCCGGAAACACACTTCGGGGAGCTTTTAACCCTTGTTCTTCTATGTGTTTCAGATACTCTAACATAGGAAATCCATCCTGTAGGCCAACATGTCATTTAAAGAAGATGCCAACAGGCATCATTTAGCGCTGTCTGTGGCAACCCAGTCTCAGTTTGCTGTTGTTGAGACTCAGTGTTATAAGGACAAGGAACTCCCAAGGTCCTAGTCTGCGCCGAAAACTCAAGCGGTAACTAAACAGCCTACAATGGAGACCTTCTTGCCTTAGGATGAATGTCCTTCGACAGTCACAATGGGTTTTCTATGTGACTTTTAGCCCTCTATTGTGGCTGAAATGACCCAACAGCTCAACCAAATGTGGTCACAACCACCTTTTAAAGGAAAGGCACCTTCTTCTAGTACCCATGAAGAAAGGAGCCCAAGGTTACCTTGCCGGAGCTCCGGAAGTAAGGATTCTCACGATGAGTCCTCAATGGAGAATGTACCCTCCAGAGTATGTTGCACTGGAAAAATGGTGTCAAAGGGGCCCAAAACTTTTCACCGACAAAGTCCATCCGCTGACTGGAAATCCTAGTCCCCTCATCGGTAAAGTTACTAACCGAAAAGGTGACAACACTCTCCATCGCCAGTGACTAGCAGGCAATGAATGGAGGACAGCACTACCATCCTCATGGAGAGAATCCTTGAGAGGCTGGAGAAGGTGGAAAAATATGTATCTCGAAAACCCATCTGGTCAAGGTTGTCGGAGACATTCACGGGAGAAGAGTCACCCTTCATCCATGTAGTAGTAGACGTGCCTATGCCAAGTGACTTTTGAGTACCACGCTTGAAGACGTATGTGGGGCGCAGGGACCCCTAAGCTCACTTAACGAAATATAGGCGTAGCATTGTGTTGCACAGCACTAATGACAACACCCTCTGCAAATGCTTCGAGGTCACCTTGTTAGGGCTAGCAACTGTGTGGTATAACTCCTTGGCTATCAAAACCATAATGGGTTTCTAGGAGTTATCCATCGCATTCACCCAGCAGTTCATTGGGAGCAAGCCAACGGCAAAGATCCCTATCCAAATGTTTGACATTGCCTAAAAGAATGGGGAAACCATTCCGGAATATGTCAGAAGGTTCAACAGAGAAGCCCTCAGCGTGCCCAACTTTTGCCCCAAAATCTACGTCATCGCCATGATCAGGGGACTTAGGAGAGACTTATAACTCTTTTATGAGTTCTCCAAAATCCCCTTGACACTTTCGGTGAATTCTACCGAAGGGCCGAATAGCATATGACAGCCGAAGAGCTGAGGATGGGAGGGCCGAAGCCTGACCACAATCGTTCCGAGGGTCAGAGTCACCAACCTTGGTATTCCACCGAAGGTAGAGGAAGACCTTGGAAACAAAGGGGGAAAAGCCGATGTCGTTCACTCCCCTGAACACTATAAGAACGAACATATTGATGGCCATGGAAAGGCAAGGAACCTCGATCCAATGTCCAAAGGCCATGGCCTCGAACAACAAAAAGAACATGAAGAAGTTTTGTTAGTTCCACCGAGACCAGGAGCACGACACCGAGGACTGCTTCCAGCTGAGAAAGTACATTGAATCTTTAATCAACTAGGGGCACCCTCGGCACTACTTGTGGATGCTATCGCGCAAAGGAAGAAAAGATAAAATGAAAACATGAGGATTATGATTCTGACCGGCGTCGGAACCGAAGTCCCAAGAAGCAAGTACCACCTTCAGCAGGAGTAATCCAGACCATCACTACTGGAATACCCTTGATCGAGAGGAAAAATAAAGTTTGGGATATTTCAATGATGCAATTCGACATCCCCGCGAACAAACTTGTTCAAAAGGATGGGTCTACAGTGAAGTTTCCACACGATGACCCTCTCCTAATAATGGCAAGGATAGGGAGCTAGGACGTCAAAAGGGTGCTCATCGATGATGGGTCAAACGCTGACGTCTTGTTCTTCTATTTCTTGCCTAAGTTGGGCATCTCCAAGGGTGATCTTAAACCCGTTACCTTTTCGACCTTCGGTGCAGATCCTTCTGAACTCTATGTGCTCGGGTGGATGGATCTGCCTTTGATGCTAAGGGGAACCTTAGTTCAGAATAAGGAAGAGCTCCTTGGCTCCACAATAATGAGGTTCATTATCATAAACGTTCCTTCTTCATAAAATGCCATCCTCGGAAGGCAGATACAAGGAAATCTTCACATTCGCCAAAATGTGAAGTACTTAACAGTCACATTCGGCACATAGGAAGGGCATGTAGAAATATTCAATAATCAAGCCGAAGTAAGGAAAGTCTTCATGAAGGCAAGACAGAGCCCAATGAAATTTCAAGCACAGACTTCTGGAGAAAAGAGCATGGTCAGTGAAGAGGCAACAGAAGGAGAAAAAAATGACTCTAAAAAAATAGAAATAGAAGATGTATAGCTTGTCCCGGGCTGAAGTACCCAAGTGTGGAAAAAGCTGGCCGAAGGTGACAAGGAAAAGTTTGTATCCCTTCTATTAATGAACAAAGATCTGTTTACCTACTCTCCAGGTGATATGCCTAGGGTGGACCCTGGTACAATCCAACATTGTCTTAAAGTGTGTTCGGAGGTGAAGCCTATTCGGCAGAAAAAACGTAGCCTCTCGGTGCATAAGAACAGCTTTGTTAAAACCGAGGTCCAACGGTTAATGGACGTGGAAATAATAAGGGAGGTGAAGTACCCCAAATGGCTAAGCAATATAGCTGTTGCAATGAAGGAGAGGAGTGATAAGCTCCAGACGTGGATCGACTTCCAAAACATAAACGATGCTTGTCCAAAGGACTCGTATCCTTTGCCACCAATAGATCAATTGGTAGATTCCACTATCGAATATGGTTTGCTTAGCTTCCTAGACACCTTTAGCAGATGTCACCAAATTTGGATGAATCCCGAAGATGAGGGAAAAACCATCTTTATTACTGAAATTGGGACTTACTACTACGTCAGAATGCCCTTCGGCCTTAAAAATGCGGGAGCAACATACCAAAGGCTGATGAACAAGGCATTTAGCTCCCAAATTGGGAGAAAGATGGAAGTATATGTCAACGATATGATAGTCAAGAGCAAACAGCCTGGTAGTCATATCGTAGACTTGGAGAAAACATTCCACCAACTTCAGGAATTTGGGATTCGTCTTAACCCCAAGAAATGTGTGTTCGGGGTAACGGCCGACAAATTACTCGGGTTTATGTTATCTGAAAAAGGTATCGATGCCAACCCATAAAAGGTTAAGGCCTTGCTAGGATTCCGAACTCCCATGATGACCAAGGATGTGCAAAGGCTTACTGGGATAATCACGGCCCTTAGCAGATTCATCTCCAGATACGAGGACCAGTGCTGACCATTCTTCAAAGTGCTCACCCAAACAGCAAAGAATGAAGGTAACTTTGGTTCCGTAGAACACCCTTAAAAAGAAGATTGCTAAAAGGCTTGGGACGAAGTCAAAAGTTACTTAACCAACCTGCTGACACTTCGGCAGCCGCTGGAAGGAGAACCTTTCATCCTCTACCTTGCCATTACCAAAAAGGCCGTAAGTTCAATACTTGTAAGGGAAGAGGGAGGAAAACAGTGACCAGTATACTATGTAAGCAAGTCCCTGCATGGTGCCGAAGTTAGGTACCCTCTCCTGCAAAAGGCCATCTATGCTTTAGTGTTGGCAAGTAGAAGGCTGCGGCCTTACTTCCAAGGACATGCTATCATTATTCGAAGTAACCTACCTTTAGGGATGTCATGAAGAAGGTAGACCACTCTAGAAGATTACGAAAGTGGTGCATCAAGCTTGGTGAATACGACATCACCTATGAGCCCAGAAGGGTAAAAAAGGCCCAAGCATTGGCAGATTTCATCATTGAAGTACCAAAAATTAAAGATACCCGGAGGACCTCGGTTGTGATGAACCTGAGTCGACACTCTTCATCGATGGTGCCTCTGGTTTTGAACATCAAGGAATCGGAGTAATTCTGGAGGGATGCAAAGGTATGGAAGCATCAAAGTCCATCAAGTTTGGTTTTAGCGTCACTAATAATGTCACCGACTATGAAGCCCTCATAGTAGGCTTACGATTGGCAAAAAGAGTTGGTGTGAGAAATCTGAAGGCCCGCTGTGATTCTTAGCTGATGGTCTGACAGATGGCGGGGGATTACAAGGCAAAATACCCGAACTTGGCAAAGTACCACAACCTTATAAAAAGGCTTGTCCAAGAATTGAGCAAGGTAAAGATGGAAAACATACCTCGGTAGGATAATATGGAGGCAGATACTTTGGCCAAATCAAAGGAGTTCACTGAAGTACTTTATCGGTCGAGCATAGCATTAATGTCCATAGCAACCTTAGGTAGAGGGTGGAAAGATCCTATCAAGTAATATCTCACAACTTTGGAACTTCCCGAAGACCCTCTTAAAGCTGTGAAAGTTTGAAACCGCTCAGGTAAATACTTCCTAATCAGAGAAGAGTTGTATCGACAAGGGTACACAAGTCCACTACAGAGGTGTGCCAGCAAAGAGGATGTTGAGATAGTCCTCAAAGAAGTCCATGAGGGGGCCTGCAGTTCTCACATCGGGATTGATGCTTTTGCCGGAGTACTACTCCGCCAAGGATATTTCTAGCATACCTTAAGGAATAATGCGAGGCTGTTTGTCCAGAAATGCGACAAGTGCTAGAGACATGCCCCCAACTAAAGACTACCCTAAAAAATAATAAATTTGGCAAACTATCCTTGCCCCTTCGCTATTTAGGGTATTGACCTCATTGGGCCACTCCCAACAGCTCTAGGAAGAGTAAAGTTCTGCGTAGTTGTAGTAGACTATTTCACCAAGTAGATCAAGGCAGA
>KK904300.1:12332-23724 GCA_000696445.1 Aquilaria agallochum | reverse complement strand
TTCAAATTTGAATTGGAAATAATTTAAATGACTCACGAATGAGTTTTAAACTGAGTTAAGTTCTTACTGAGATTAAGCTGTTTCGTCATTTTTCATCCCATACAGTTGGCAGCAGCGGAGGGTCACTCAGATGAAAAAGTGCAGTGACCAAAAAGGAATAAAGCAAATTTTGTAGGGATGGGAAGAGGGATCTGGCCATTACTGAAACATGCCAAAAAACACTTGAAATTTTAGTTTACTGTAGCATTCTTAGCGTTGAACAATGAAAGCATGACAGTAGCAATATGGCCAAAGGGCTCTGCTAACCCCCAAACTTCCATGAAACGGACGAGTTAGTCCCTTAACTTGGACTTAATGAAGAGAAGCCCATGAACTTGCAATAGTAGAGTGACTAAGTCCATCATGGCCGGAA
This sequence comes from Aquilaria agallochum, assembly GCA_000696445.1. NCBI lineage: Eukaryota > Viridiplantae > Streptophyta > Magnoliopsida > Malvales > Thymelaeaceae > Aquilaria > Aquilaria agallochum. Next base: position 23,312 of record KK904300.1, on the reverse strand, counting down.
GAAGAATGCACGCCCTTCACTAAATGGATGGCATCAACATTAGGATGTTATGTAGCAAAGTCCATCAGCTTTCCACCAAGAGACCATCTCATCTATAGAATATAGTATAATACCCTCAATTTTGGTGGAAAATAGCCCAAATGATGAATACTTATAAGTATATTAACTAATGATTAATTTTTCTAATTTAAGCATTTTTATATCTTAAGTTGAAAATCATTCACTCTTTACAAATTAAAGTAAGTGACTGCTATTATGTAGCTAAATAAAATTACGATATCTCACAGCTAAAAGGCCAAATCAAGCCATTCTTGGACTAATTATTGGGGCCTCAATTGTCTATAATATTCGGTTTATGGTCTAATCTAATTGAGAGATATAGGAGGTCAAACTTGGATCATAAAGAGAATCAGTTATACTTTTCATATGTTTTGGAGATATTTTAGAAAATTTATATCTAGAAGTGTGGATATCAAAATTGAGTGATTCCAAAGCCATATGAAAACCAACATGGAAATCTTCAACTATAATTCATAGTTAAGAACAAATTCGCTCATTTTCAATGCTAAAATTTGGTTATGAATCAGACCATCTGTTTTGTCATGTGTTGAGGAGCAGTTTGGAAGGGGAAGTACAAAAAAAGTCCTAAAACTTTTAAACTTTTGACAAGTTAGTCCTAAAAGTCATTGATTTGACAAAGTAGTCTTAAAACTATGGAATCATCAGCTCTGTTAGTTCTACTTTGGATGTATTACCTACNTCTGTTTTGTCATGTGTTGAGGAGCAGTTTGGAAGGGGAAGTACAAAAAAAGTCCTAAAACTTTTAAACTTTTGACAAGTTAGTCCTAAAAGTCATTGATTTGACAAAGTAGTCTTAAAACTGTGGAATCGTTAGCTCTGTTAGTTCTACTTTGGATGTATTACCAGCTGGTCAACAAAAAAGTTGATATGGCACTTACCAGACATTAAATTTTGAAGTATTGACTCTTTTTAACATTATTGGGAACCCTATGGAGTGAATTGCTTAAAATGAAAAGAGATGGTGATTAAAACATGATTTTCTCTGTTTGCCATGTTCTTCCTCCTTTGGCAGGTGATAGATGATGGACGACGCGTGACACACTAGAGAAAAGATGACGGGATGACGTGGTGACGAATGATGCAAGCACAAACATAGTGTTAAATACCACGGTATATTATTTATCAAAGGCATGCGATATGTGGTATAAATGTTTTCGCATTTTATCATTTTACTGTGTGGTATACCGGTGTATTTCACATTATTTCACATATCACTTATTTTTTATATGCATTTTGTCAAAAAAACTGCTGTATACTGCAAAAAACGCGTAGTACGTACCATGTTATTTTATTTTTCACAGTTATTTTTTTATTTTACATCAAATATCATAAATATATAAAATATTAAAATATAAATAATACACATATCATAAAATAAATATTTAATTTTATTTTTTTGTTACTTTTCTTAGTTAATATAAAAATTTAATGGATGGTAGCAACTTGAAGGTTCATTATCATCGGCCCCAACCTTTTTCAATAATTTATTCAGTAGTAATCATTACATTTTTCAGCCACAATATATTATTGAACAATATCTTCTAATTGAATTTCTGGTGCATGCTATGCTAACTGAATATTACTTTCATTTGTAGAACTTCTTGACTCAAAACCAAAATTTCATGACATGGGATGAATATGTTACTTTTGCAGAATAAGCTAGGAAAGAAACGTCATACTTTGAGGCTTGAGCTACTTAGGAACTCAATTTAGTATTGAAAAATGTATTGTATTATTAAAGTATTATTTTTTTCTCTTATATCAATAAATTAATTTTTTTATTATTTATTTTTCTCTATATATAAATTTTTTTATATTTTTTATACTAAAAAAAGATCTTCTATCATATATATTTTATTTATATTTGACAAATTATGATAAAAAAATTAGAATACATATAAAATGTGTAAAAATAAATTATTGAACAAATTATGTTATCTTAAAATAATATTCTAATTTTTTTTTTATAAAAATGGTAATGGTATGCGGCACAGTATACCATGTGGTATACCTTAAAAATTAAAATACGATATATTTAGTGGTAACGGTATTTAATACCTTGAGAACAAATCACAACTTAAGGGATGAATTGTGTCTATATTTCAACAACAGGCGAATCAAGGAGGCCCATCGATGAGGTGGCCGGGGTGAGTCGAGGAGCTGGCCAATGTGAGAGGCTAATCGAGGATGTGACCGATGCAAACGAGGAAAGAAGAGGCTAGAGGCAAATCGAGGAAAGGTGAATCGGAATTACATCGGTGTTTTGTCCAAATCTGAATTGAAATCACATTGTCTTCCACCGGCAAGCTTAGTTGATGTGAGTAAGGTGTTAAATACTGTTACCGTAAGGTATACATCATCTTAAATTTTTAAGGTATACCGCATGGTGTATTGCGCCACATAATGTTACCGTTTTCAAAAAAAATAAATGTTAGAATATTATTTTAAGATGATATAATTTATTTAATAATTTATTTTTACATATTTTATATGTATTCTAATTTTTCTCATCGTAATTCATCAAATATAAATAAAATATATATGATAGAAGATATTTTTTCAATACAAAAAACATAAAAAAAAATTTATATATGGAGAAAAATAAATAATACTAAAAAAAACTAATTTGTTGATATACTATAAATATAAATAATACCATCCATATACTTTGCAAATACTATAAATATAAATAATACCATCCATTAATTTTTTATATTAATTAAGAAAAGTAACAAAAAAATTAAAAGTAAATGTTTATTTTATTATATGTGTATTATTTTTATTTTAATGTTTTATATATTTATGATATTTTAATGTAAAATAAAAAAAAATAAGCGTGAAAAATTAAATACCGTGGTACGTACCACATGGTATTTGTGGTATACCGCAATTTTTTTGATAAAATACATACAAAAAGTGTGCCGTATGTAGTATACTGCGTGGTAAAATAACAAAATGTGAAAACATTTGTATTGCATACCGCGGGCATGCAGTAAGCGGTATATCACACGGTATACCGCAGTATTTAATTCAGTGGATGTAAGTAAGGCAGAGTTTTTTTTTTTAAAGTTTTTAACCTACTAAAATAAAAAAGAAAAAATTAATAAAAATTGCAAGAAATTATTATAAAAAAAAAATTTGTTGATTAACGAATTACTGAACATTTATTTCAAGAAGGTTAAAATTATTTATAAACATTTTTCTAGAAAAATTATGGTATTTTTTATTTTTCATTTTCTTGGCTGAGTATGAAAGAAAATAAAAAAAGGGGCTAATTGCTAAAAAAATTTATTTAAGTGATTATTAGTTAGATAAAGTATTAGTTTTCAATAAAATTAGTTTTAGGCAAAAAAAAAAATTAGTAAAACAGAAAGTAAAGAATTATTTTTAGTAAGAAAAATTTGACTTGTGTGGTTTTGTTGGCTGAGAATGGAAGCAAATGATGAGAAGGGCGAATCATTTTTTAATCACTATCTTCTTTTGTTTTGAGCGATTCACTTGCTATGTTTACCCATGGTGACAAAAAGAGTCAATACGTCAACATTTTGACTCCCATTAACTGCCACATTAGCCTTTTCATCGGCTAGTTGGCAAAACATCCAAATTAGGATCAACAAAGCTATTGGTTATATAGTTTTAGGACTACTTTATCAAGTTGATGAGTTTTAGGACTAACTTGTCAAAACTTAAAAAGTTTTATAACTTTTTGTTTCCTTTTTCTGTTTTGGTAGAAAAATCATTACTTTAGCTAAAAATATCAGTTTTGAATTAATGAGAAATGGTTTTGAAGTTAAGAGAGAGATCTACAAATCTCATGCTTTTAAGAATAGCTACATCGATAAAATTTAGAAAAAATTTGAGTAGCTTTTATTTAGTATTTCACCTACCCTTACTATTTCACCAACCATTACTATTTCTTACCATTCCACCTACCACCATTCCTAATGTTCTATAAATAGGCATGGTTAAGATCACAAAACTAAGCTTAGTTTTTTGGAAGTTTTTTGGAAGTTTGAGTTCTTTACATTAAAATTAACTTTCTTACTTTGATATATTATTATTATCTTTCAATCTAGAAGCTTTGTTTAAGTATTTTCATCTTGTTATTCATTTTGAAGCTTTGTTTAAGTACTTTCATCTTGTTATTCATCTTGTTATTCGTTTCATCTTCCAATTTATGTTTATTTCCTTTTTAAACATGTTCTTTACTATTATTATGGATAATTAGTTCTTATTTTGCTAAGGTAAAAGGGTGAAGCTTTTTGGTATAATGGTTATGGGTAATTTAAATGGATCTTAACATTATTAGTATTTATTTTCTTAATCGATTTAGCTACCCTCCTTGTTAAGTGGTTGTTTTAATTCATTATAAACATTTGTTGGTATAATAGTCACTTGATTCCTTCTACAAAGCATGGCCCTGCCAATTGTGATATGTTGAAATCTTGAGTTATTGTAGACATGCTGGATACTTGAACTCATTTACAGGTGTTAGCGTTGTAAAACCAACAAAAGATAAAACTAACTCATGCTTAATGCTTATGGAATTTAATTATTAAATTTCCCAATTTGAGCCTCCTTTATGCGTGGTTCCTAGTTGAGTGGCAAGATGAGTTAAAATTAACTATAACTAATATACCAAGAGTAAAGACCCTAACCTTAGGTATTTTTTTTGAATTTGAATTTGAATTTACATTTGTTCACACCTTGCATCAAATTTGTCTTTAAAATCTGTAATTTGTATTTCTTAATTATTTCTCTGAGGTTTAACACACAGATTTCTAAAATTTCACTACTTGTGACAACCCACATTTGCGTTATAATTATTAAATGTTACAAGTTTTTGCAGCTATTCAAGGAATGCCTCCATGAACAAGTTAATGCTTTAAAAAATTTCAAGGGACCAGCCTAAAATTTATACTCATAAACTTATAATCCTAGTTAGCGGAATCATCCAAACTTCAGTTAGAGAAGTGATAATCATTTTCAACTGTCATAACCACCTTCCCACACTTATCAAACTTTTTATGTTCATCCTTGTAGAAAGTCTTGAAGACACATTGCATTCATTCATTGAGAAGCAAGAGTCCATCAATATTCAAACAAATCAAACCACGGTTGATTTGAAAGATACACTTGTAAAATTTGTATCTACACTCAACATTTAGGAGAAAGGGCAATTTCCTTCTTAATCACAACTATATCCTAAATGACAATCTATGGATCAAGTGAAATCAATCATTAACTTCTATAATTATAAGATTATTGAAAATTCTATTCCTAATTCTAGTAAAGGAAATGATGAGTTAAATTCTAAGAGTAAAGAAAAGATTGAACCTATGCCAAGCAAAGAGCATATTTAATCTTTACCTGTACCTCCATTTCTTCAGGTATTAACTATTCCTAAGAAACTAAATCATAATCCTGATATTCTTGATGTTTTTAAATAGGTAAAGATCAATATCCCATTGCTGGATGCTATTAAACAGGTGACCTTTTATGCCAAATTTTTAAAAGATTTATGCACTGTCAAAAGAAAACTGAATATGAAAAAGAAGGGCTTTTTAGCTGAGTAGGTAAATGTTATTCTTCAGAATAATAATACTTTGAAATAAAAGGATCCTAATTGCCTTAAAGTTTCATATTTCATTGAAAAACATAAAATTGAGCAAGCATTGCTTGGTCTTAGGGCTAGTGTGAACTTACTTCCATATTCAGTTAATCAAAAACTCAATTTGAGTGAGTTAAAACCAACATCTGTAACTCTTTTGCTTGCTGATAGATCAGTAAAAGTGCTTAGATCAGTGAAGGTGCCTAGAGGAGTTGTTGAAGATGTGTTATTTCAAGTTGATAGATTCATATATCGATTTTGTTGTTTTAGATACACCATTAGTGGAAATAAAAAACATTAATACCGATTATTCAAGGATATCCATTTTTAGCAACATCTAATGCTCTAATTAATTACAAGAATGGGCTGATAAGACTACCATTTAGAAATATGGCATTAGATCTACATGTTTTCCACTTGCTTAAACAACCACATAAAAAGGATTATGAAACCAAGAAAGTTGCATCATCAATAATATTGTGAAAAATTATACTCCCTCCGTCCCAATTTCTTTGATCCATTTGACTTTTTGGGCTAGTTTGACTTAAATTTTTTTATATTATTGTTTGTTAGAAAAAAATTAAAAAAAATATATTTAGAAACTATAGGTTTTGATTTATCATTCACATATAAAATTTTTTCATTTATATGCTAAAACGCTAAAATAAAAAATCATAGATTAATTGCTGAAAAGTGAATGGTGCAAAGAATTTGGGACGGAGGGAGTATTAAAAAAGGGAGCATCTTTGATCTTTTAAAAAATTTTCTAGATAATTCTTTTGAATCTAGCGTGCAAATGGATTAGGATACCTTTAATATATGGGCATTGCTTAATTCTTTACAGGTAGAAGAAAAAAAATGTTGGAAACCAAAAATGAAGAGTTGAGATAACTCAAAGATGAACAACAAGACAAAATACCCATTCTAGAATTAAAGCCTTTGCCCAAAGAATTGAAGTATGCATTCCTTCAAGAAGATTCTTCTTATTCAGCGATAATTCCATCTACTCTCACACTCGAGTAAGAAGGTAAGTTGGTTAAGGTACTTAACAGACATAAAAGTACAATTGGATTGACATTAGGGGACATAAAGTGTATTAATCCTTTAATTTGCATGCATAGAATAAACTTAGAAGATAATGCTGAACCATCTCAACAACATAAAAGGAGACTCAATCTACATATAAAAGAGGTGGTAATATCTGAAGTTCTTAAATTACTTGATGTAAGTATTATTAATTGTATTTCTAATAGCAAATGGCTCAGTCTAACTTAAGTAGTGCCAAAGAAGTTTGGCATTATAGTGGTTATAAATGAGAATGGTGAGTTTCTACGAACTCGAGTTCTTTCTAGTTAGAGGATGTGCATTGACTATAGAAAATTAAATTTTGCCACCAAAAAAGATAATTTTCCCATGCCTTTTCTTGATCACATTTTAGAAAAAGTAGTTGGATATCTTTTTTATTATTTTCTTGATAGCTATTCAGGTTATTATCAAATTTCCACAGTTCTTGATGACCAAAAAAAGACCACATTTGTATGTCTTTTTGGAACCTTTACATTTAGATACATGCCTCAGTGAACTATGCAATGTCCCAACAACATTTCAAAGATGCATGTTGAATATTTTCAGTGCCATGACTAAAAAATATCTCAAACTTTTCATATATAATTTAATTGTATTTGTGGTTGGTCGTCGAAACTGCCAAAAACAATTATGGCATCACTAACAACTCAGAATAAATAAAGTTGTAGTATAGTGGTGGAAACCATGTCGAATCCCAAGAAAAAATTTTATCTAAAAGCTTTCTCACAGAAAACTTAGAATAAAAGATTAGGGGGATTGTTTACAATAAAAAAAAAGAAATAAAATAAAATGATCAGAGAACAAAAATTGAAAAACCTATCAAGTAAGAAACCAACAAAACAATCAAGAATTCAAACATTGGCATCAGTCAACATCCACCACCGAATTCCTACAACTGATCATCGATATATATATATATATATATCAATTAAGATTTTGAATATTCGTCGTTGGAGCTATCTTCCTACTTCTCCTTAGTCATAGTTATCAGAAAATAAGTGATCTAATTAACTCTAACTGCAAAGCAATCTAAGACAAGCGCTTTGATTTAATTTAACAATTGTGTTAAAAATTAGAAAGATCGATGAAACTAAATAACATAAACACAAGCAGCTGCATGTAATTTAGTTGAATATTCTCCCTAAGAACTAATGATTTCTAATGTAGCAAATCACTAAACCTTAGTTGCTTCACAGATTAGAGAAACAAAAAAATTACGGATTTGATTTTTAATCCAGCAGTAGATTGAATTCGAATAACAACTAGTAGGCCTCCTAGCATATAAATAAAACAATCATGAAATTAATCATAGAAGAACATCCAATACTCAAAATATTAATTGAATGAATAAAAATAACTTTGATCTCATAGTAATAAAGAATTCGGGGTTTTAGTCTCCTTTGACCAGGAATAAAAAGTTCACTAAAAATATAAAAAAAAACAAGAAAAGAAATAAAAAGAATTGGGGAAGAGAGAGGGAGAAGGAGGCGGCGTCTAGTTGAGAGAGAGAGCCACGGGTTACTGTGCTTCAATTCTAATAAAGCTATAACCTAGTGTGCTAAATTCATATACTCTCCCTAAAATTTCTATATTTTTACAAAAGTACCCTATACAAATAAAAAGATTCAAACTAACTAGAAGGTTTCAAAGTTGTGAACCAAGAAATGCTCCAGAACAGCAGTAGTAACTTCAAGCTGAAGTTTGACCTTGATTTAGGCATTATCACTCAAAACTCAAATCACAAAAGTTGTAGATATCTTTATTAGCTTTGAAATGACATCTCAATCGGATAAAATGTACATCTACAACAAAAGATATGCTGAAAATACCACAACTACTTCCGAACTAGCGATGACGCGTAAATCATGAATTTGAAGCTAAATTTGACCCTCTTAACGTGAAAACTGTTTCATGGTCTATATATGATTTGTAGGTCCAGATGTTAGCTTTCCAATGAATCAAGAATCACTCAATTCTGATCTTTGTAGCTCAAGATATAATTTTTCTACCAGAACATCATCAATCTGTCAAAATCCCGAAAGAACCCAACCAAATTAAAACTTATAAAATTGCAAATGAAATTCACTTTCAATCAATTGAGGCTATATATGCTCTAAGCTATAAAACATACTGAAAAGAGATGTTGAAGGTTCAAAACACTTTAAAACATACTAAATATGAGAGAAATAAGTATAACAAATGTGAGTTTATCAATTTGGAAGTTCCTTTCATAACTGCCTTAAAAACTTGGAAAATGTTTTAGAAAGATGCAAAAAAAAAAAAAAAAGGCTTGTTACTAAATTGGGAGAAATGTCATTATATGGTCATTTTTGAGATTGTTTTTGGTCAAATTGTATCTTCCAAGTGAATTAAAGTTGATAAAGCAAAAGTGGAGCTCGTCGCTTAGATTCATATACTAGTAATAGTTAGGGAAGTTCACTCCATTTTTGGGACATGCAAGATTATAGAGAAGGTTTATTAAAGGGTTCAGTACAATATCAAGATCTCTTTACAACTTTCTTAGAAAAAGATACTTCTTTTGAATGATTTAAAAATTGTCAAATTCTTTCAATAAGTTAATTCGCCTTCTAACATCATCTCCAATCATGCAACTCCTTGACTTGTCCTTTGCTTTTGATATAATATGTGATGCTAGTGATTATGTTGTTGCTGCCTTAGGATGAAGGAAGGAAAGTGAACCATATGTAATTTATAATGCAAGTATAATTTTAAATAGTGCACAAATGAATTACACTATGACTGAAAAAGGACTAGTTGCAATAATATTTGCATTAGATAAGTTTTTTTTAATCTAATTGGTTCAATAATTATTATTTACATCGACCATATTGTTGTCAGATATCTCGTGTCAAAATAAGATACTAAACTAAGATTGATACACTAGATTTTACTGTTTTAAGAATTCACATTGTGATCAAAGATGAGAAAGACATTGAAAATGTTGTCACTAGCCATTTGTCAAGACTGAGAATGGATGCATCAATTGAGACCACACGCATAAATGACTGCTCTCCTAATGAATTCTTATTTTCTTTCATTATAGTATCTTTTATTTTTGTTACTCAGAAGGATGTACAAGTATATTAGGGTATTTAGAGAGTTACCAAAGTTAAGGGAAAATCTGCCTGCTTCTTTAAACCTGGATGGCATCAAGCCGTATATTGGTAGAGGGGTGCACAATGCACCTATGGAGGTTCGAACCCCGGCTTTGGCGGGGGAATATCTGAACACCTAGCCATTGGGCTAAGATGTTGTGGACACTATAGTATCTTGTTTTGCTAACTTTGTTAATTTTCTGGTGACCAAGCAGATGCCAATTGATTGGAGTGCCCAAGATAAGAAGAAGTTTCTATATGAGTTGAAAAATTTTTGCTGGGGTGATCCTTATCTATTCAAGTGTTGCCCTGATCAAATATTTCGGAGATGTATACCCAAAAATGAAGTAAAAAGTGTTATTAAATTTTGTTATTCAGAAGCATGTGAGTGGCATTTTTTGTCAAAAAAAAAAATTGCAAAGATTTTGCAGTCTGGATTTTATTGGCTCTCCTTATTTAAAGACACATATGCACTTTACAAAACCTATGAAAATTGTCATAAATTAGGCTCTATTTAAAAAAAAATGTGATGTCGTTGAATCTTATTCTTGTGATTGAAATTTTTTACTATTGGGGGATAGATTTTATGGAACCATTTCTACCATAATTTGGATTTATGTACATTTTAGTAGTACTAGATTATGTGTTAAAATGGGTAAAAGCAATTTCATATCAAAATAATGATCATAAAATAGTGCTCAATTTTTTAGGGAAACTACTTTGAGTTGATTTGGAATTCCTTGGGCTATAATAAGCAATGAAAGGAATATTTTTGTAATAGATCATTTGAATCTTTACTAAAGAAATATGGTATCACACATAAGGTTGCCACCTCTTATCTTGGTCATTGAAACTTTCAGACATACTTTGGGCTTACTGCATTATTTTTAAAATATCACTATGTATATTTGCCTATAGGTTATTTATGGAAAACTCTGTCATTTTTTTGTGAAACTTGAACATAAAGCTTATTGGGCTATTAAAGCTTTCAATTCAAATCTTGATGATGTTGGTGTATTACACAGGTTGCAAATAAGTAAACGTGAGAAGTTGAGAAATGATGCATATAAGAACTTGAAAATATAT
>KK904300.1:0-11757 GCA_000696445.1 Aquilaria agallochum | reverse complement strand
TTTTAGGACAATGTCTCAATGGTTGAGGGAGGGATAATTGATAAATAATTTTTTTATATTGTTATTTTTTTCTCTTGTGCTAATATTAAAACTATTAGATAGAGCCATTAGTTTAGGATGATTGAATAAGGAGTTATTTTACTCTTAGAATGCATCCTAGTAGGTATGTCATTTTTTTGGAGTAGGTTTTTGAACCCGTACTAGATGTCATGCTCACAAGTAATTTGTATTTTTAATCTTGAAAATTTTTGTGCCTTGTGATGGAATTGATTAGGGTGGTGAGCTACATTAAATATTAGATGCTTAAACTTTTGTTTGACATAATGGTTTAGTCAAATTTTAGTCACTTTGATAAAGGATTAGGATGTTTAAGTTATGAATTGCTGATATCATTGGTCATACTAAAAATCTTGATTCTTTTTTAGATTTCAAAGAATACTCCAACTATGTTGCTTTTAGGACTTTTAATGAACCATATCTATGACTTAATTAAAGAAAAAAAACCAACACGAAGAAGTGTTGGAAAAAAAAACAAGAAAAAAAGGAACATACAAGGATTAAAAAGCGTTTGCTCTTGGAAATGGCTACCTATTATCAAGGTTCTCCAAATAAGGCTTGAGCAAAAAAAAAAAAAACCTTTTAAAGTGTAATAGTGTGAAAGTCGCTAAGATGATAGTTTTGAATTAGATTTGTTCTGATAAGCCACGAATGTTGGTATGATTTGATGAAATTTTCTAGACACTCTTGATAGTCAATTACACACTTATTGCACTTAGCAATTTATGATTTTTCACACTTTTTCATTGGTTGAGTAGTTGAGAATTGCATGAATCATTATGAAAATTTTTTTTTAGTGCCATAATTTTAATAGTCATTACTTCAATGGTTTCTGATATATGGTATAGAGATTGATTGTGGAAATTGTTAGATGAAACTACAGTATTGATTCTATACATCGTTTCACTTGTTAGGGACTAGCAAGAACCTGATTAGGAAATGTGATGAATACTTACAAGTGCATAGTTATTAAAATTTTAAATTATGATTAATTTCTCTAACTTAATCATTTTTATATCTGAAGTTGAAAATCATTCACTCTTTATAAATTAAGCTAAATGGCTATATTTATGTAGGTGGATAATATCATGATATCTCTCAACTAGAAAGCCAAATTAAGCCATTTTTGGATCAGTGATTGAGGCTTTAATCATCTACAATCTTCAGTTCATGGTCCAACCTAATTAAGAAATATAGGAAGTCAAATTTAGATCACAAATAGAATCAATTCTACTATTCACTCATTTTATTGACCTTTTAAAAGAAAATCTAAATCTAGAGATGTAGATATTAGAGTTTAGTGATTCCAAAGCCATATGAAATCCAAAAATAGAGATCTTCAACTCTACTTCATATGTCAAGAATCAATTTGATCATTTTCGATGCCAGATTTGGTTAGAAGTCAGACTATCTGTTCTGCTAAGTATGATGGAACAATTTTGGTAACAAAATTATAACTTGAGCTACATATATAAGTTTTGAATGATCAAGATATGGTTTTGAAGTTAATAGGGAGATCTACAAATTTTATGTTTTCAAGAAGGGCTGAATCGATGTGCATGGTGGTTAAAAATTTAGAAGAAATTTGAGCCACTTTTGTTGATTAATATTTCACCTACCCTTACTATTTCAACCACCATCATTCCTAAGACTCTAAAAATAGGCATTGTTGATAGCATGAAATTAAACTTAGTTTTTGGGCAATTTGAGTTTTTTGTATCAAAATAAACTCTCTTTCTTTGATCTTATTATTATCTTTCAATCTGGAACCTCTATTCAAAGTACTTTCTTCTTGTAATTCATCTTGTTCTTCATTTGATCTTCCAGTTTATGTTTATTTNTTTCCAACGTTCTTGTACCAACGGTCTTGCGTTGGTAATTTTGAAATTGCAAACGTGAGATTGTTGGTAATGGTCATTGGTAAATTGACTTATTTTAGTAGTGATAGGCAATCTACTTGAAAAAATTAGAATGAGCATATCTAATGTTTTACCTGTAAAAGTAATAGTACTTTTTCTATTTTGAAATTCTTTTGTTAAGTTGTTAAATAATTTAAAAGATTTATTCAATTTATAGTTGAATACAAAGCACATATATTTAGTAACTGTAAAAGTATTTTATTTTAAAAATCAATAAAGTTTAATAACTTACTTCAAAATAAAAAAAAAGGTTACTTAAAATAATATTTATTTGTATGTATAGTATGAGCAATTAACATAAAAAATTTTTGTTTAGATGATTTGTGTTTGCCTTTTTTGTTTATGGTACTTAAAAATTTATAAAAGAATGGTTATAAGAGATACATTCTCTTTAGATGATTGTGTTATAGTCTAAAGTTTAACTTTTGATTTAAATTTTAAAACTGATTGTAATGTAGACATACATATGAACCCCACTTTACAATTAATTTTGAATCTGCCACTATGAAAAGTAAAAGAAGCTTAAGGTATATTCTTAACGCTGATTAAACTTTAGAGGCTATATAGCTAGTGATATTCACAATGACAAAATTCTTTCCTTTCACTTAAAGAGGGTTCTAATATTAAACATTACTTGGCCAAAGTGCGTCGTTGACCCTCAAACTAGCACGAAATAAATGAGTTAATCCTTCAGCTATACTCAGTGAAGAGAAGACCCCCAAACTTGTAATAATAGAGTGACCTAGGCATGGACAAGAGTGCGTGCTTCACAAAATGGAAGGCGCCAACGTGCTGCTATGCATTTTCGCGTCATGCCTACTCTTTTTATTTTCTTCATATAAAAACGACATGTGCCTCACTTTCAAAAGTAAAACTAATTTGATTCGGTAGTCAAATAGCTTGGTGAAGCACCAAATTCCGTTTCATCATGACAACAACGAAGCAAACTATTGGAGGGTGCAGGTGAAAGTGTGGAAGGGGGTTACACTAGGTTTCTAGTAATGAGATAATAGAAATTGGTAAAATTTATTAGGAGTCACCTAACTTATTTTTTTTCCTAAATAGATATCTGACTTTTAAGTTCTCCTAGTAAGGTACCTCTTATTCTATTGCATGTCTTAATAAACTACTGTCCGTCAATTCAAGCGTTAAACATGATGGACAATGCTAACGTGGCATTAAAAAACACTAAAATAAATCATAAGATAATATTTGTAATCCTCTAATTTTATCTATCAACAACTTTAAACATAAAATTCTAAATCTATTATATCACCTCCACCTCGCCACTCCGCCCTTCTTCTTCTACTTCTCCCCCATGTCGTTCTCCACCAGACACACCAGGTTCGGATTGGTCATACGCTTGATCCATTGGTCATACGCTTGATCATCGTCCGATGAGTCACGCGCCACAGCCTTTCCACAAACCACATGTTCTCTGGGTCAATCGGCTCTCCTCTGACCAGATTTGTCCTTAAGCTCTACAATTTTGCCCTCTTTGAGCTTGAACGCCATCGTAAGCCACTGGTGCCAGATCGGCCCAGATCTGCTTTCGATGTTTGGTATCGCATCATATCAAATGAGTTCAATTCCAAGGTTTTTTGAGTGAAACCCAGAAATTGGAACGCGTCGTTCTCGCTTTTCCTAGTAAATCCCTTGTCAATGCCTTCGAGGGTCTTGATGAGTGTTCAACGATTCGGCATGCTTGCACGATTGGCGGCTGCACGTGGGTTTGACGATGGCATGCGGGTTCGATGATGGTGGCACAATTTAGCATGACCATGGCACACAGGCTCAATGGCGATGGCTTCCATGGTAACAAGATTTGGATGCTTGCGCCGATGTGAAATGAGAAAGAGATTGGCAGTAGGTCGGCCGGCGGCGGGGTTCGTGTCTGAAGGGCGGTAGTAGGGAAGAAAGATTAGAGTTGATTTGAGTAAAAATTTAAGGATTAGAATTAATAATTAAAACAGTTTGAGGACTAAAATTATCATTTTAAGTGTGTTATAGTATTATAGTATTTATCATTTTAAGTTTGTTATAATATTATTTAATACCAAATTATCATTTTTTTTATTTAACATTAAAAATAATGAAAAATGCAATAAAAATAAAGGTGACTGGCTAGAAAAACTTAAAGGCCCAACCAAGACAAAAAAATAAGCTAGAAAACCAACATCGAATTTACACAATATTTTTAGCACTAACAACTATCAGAAATGAATTCAAACGATAACAATTGCTGAAACTCTTCTCAAAACGAATCTCATCACATTATTTTACATCAAAGAATTTTCATTCAACTGGTGAAATGTTAAAATCCCAGAAAATACGAACATCGATGCGCACCAGAAGATTGGTTAACTCGGTCATAGCTAGGAAATTACAGAAAAACAGATTCTCACAAAAAGTAAGAGAAGAATCCTAATTCGGTGCAAGAGTGGGACATAATTGAATAGGTGAGGAAGAATCGACCTTTTCTGGCACTCCCGGAATCTTTGGCTGGAGCTTCGGCGTCGGTCAATCTTTCTCCCGTCTCTGTGAAACGGCCAATCTTCCTCCTCTCTCTGTGCCACGGCCTATCTTCTTCCCATCTCTCCGCCACAGCCGCTGGTTCTATTCCGCTCGATCTACGAAAAAAAGCCCCAAAAATAGAAAAAAAAAAGTTTTCGCTTCAAAACTTTAAAGCTCAATCTACAAAATCGGTTATGATTTTGAAGAAAATACTTTAGAAAAGTTAAAGGAGATAAAGAGAAGATCAAAACCATGTAAACAAACCAAACTTGCAAGGGATAAAAAAAATAAAAACCCGAAACTTTGAATCATGATCTAAAAAAATGGTTGAGTTTTTGAAAAAGCGGCTTTAGAGAAAGTTAAAGAAGAGGAAAAAAAGAAATCAGAATATGTAAACTGATCAAAAATTTGGGTAAAAAAACTTTACTGAAAAAATAACGACCGCGGAGCCGCCACGTTAACCCAGAATCCGGCTGGTGTTAGTGACAGAAAGAGCAAGAGGGAGAGAGAGAGAGGAAGGAAACACAAAAACAAGAAGCCACCCACTGAGGGGAGGCTTTTATACATATGGAGTTAAAAAAATCCAGCCTTAGTCCCACATTTTTTAGCCTAATTTCAAATTGATCCTTCTGTTCAAATTTCTAGTGTCTTACGTCGTTGGTGCTACAAATATTGCTTCCCAACAATTCTTTGTATTGGTAATTAAGCCGTTGGTATATTTCTGTTGATATCTTTTCAACAGGAATAGCCATTTGGATAAACTATAGCCGTAGTCCTAGCTTTCAACATTTCAACAAAATGACTCTTGCATTTAGAAACTTTTATTTACACCAAATATGTGGACAAACAAACTTTACTATATTGCCAACTACAATAATTAAAATTTTAAATTATTTAAAAAAGATAATTAAAAAATATTTTAGGAGAAGTTCTGATTATCTAATAATTTATATTTTACTTATATTTTTTAAATAAATTACTTTCATTGATTTATTGGAAAGAAAAAAATCCATTTTTATTCTCTTCACTTTTATACTGATTTTTATTTTTTTCCTAAATATTTTATTAATTTATTGATTGTTTATTTGTTTCTAAAGATTTTATTAATTTTTTTGTTTATATAAATGCCCATTATTAGGGGTTAATCTATACCAAGAAATCATTCAACCTTTAAAGTGGCAATAATTTTCCCTTGTCTTCTTCCTCAATTAATTTCTTTACTTCCTTATTTTAATCAATTTCTTGCATCTTAATATCTTCTTTTTGTTTAATTTGGATCCATTTTTCAAATCTAAATAATAATTGGAATTTATGAAAAGAAAAAAATATAGTCAATATTTTAATTAAGCAAATAAATCAACTTTTCCCCCTCAAGTACCTTGCTTTTATCTATATTTCACTAGAGTAGCTAGAGTCATAAACAAACAAACCAAGAGCAGCTGGACATATAATTGAAAAATAAAAGTTGATCTTTTATAAAATCTAAAAAAGTATAAAAATTAGTTAGTATTGATCAATAATAATTTTTTCCATTGAGAAAACTAAAGCAAGTAGGCTATTCAAAGCTAATTGATATTAGTAATAATTAGATTTCTTACTTTATTTATACCTACTAGTTATAAGTTTGAGATTCTAATCTTTTTGTTGCTTTTTTTTGGGACTTAATTTTAATTTACCTATTTTTTTTAATTCGGGTGGTTTACATAATAGCTTTGCATTGAATCAATCTAATACTATCCAATTTATTTTAACTTAAATCAATTTAATCTGAAATGACTAATTTTTATTTTTACATTTTTTTTGTCATGAACTAAGTTTATTTAAAAGATAATATTATGTGGTTGACTTAATTTTAGAATCAAATGACTTAACTTATGACATGTTCTGAAGGACAATCATCCGGAAGAAAAAAGAAAGCATATATATATAACAAATTTATTCAAAAGGTAGACAACAGACAAATAAAGGAACATCCATCTATAGAGAACTATGTAAAGGGCGTGAGGAGGAACGCTAGGGTGACACATGTTCAAAATAAAACGGCATCTGGATTCAAGATGGTTTTTTTTAGCATTTTGTGGGGGTCACTACTAGAAAAAGGTTATTTAGTGACGATTTAATTAGCGATGACTAAAAAAAATCACTAATTAGTGATGACAAATAGTCGCTAAAAGTTCAGTGAAAGTTTAGCGACGGTTGTCAATCATTAAATTTTAGTGATGACTTGTCGTCGCAGTTGCTAACTTTAGTGATGGTTAGCAGTTGCTAACTCAAGTTGTCACTAATTTAGTGACGGTTTACCCTCACTAAAATCTAAAAAATTACTAATGGATCGCCTCTTACGTGTTAGTCATTTTTTATGCTAACTTGCCATCTCCTTTAACATAGATAATTTTTTCTAATAAATGTAATGCAGGTGATATTTGTACCTAAAAGTCCAGTAACATTTTAGCGACGGCTGACTGTCACTAATGTTTAGTAACAGCTTGCCTTCACTAATTTAGTGAGGATTAGCCATTGCTAATTTTAGCGATAAGCCATCGCTAATATCTCAAAAATTAGATATGTCTTGCCCTTGGTAATATTCCAAAAACTAGTGACAACTAACTGTGACTAGCTTTTGATAAGATTTTTATTCCATTTTCTTTTCATTTGTTTCAAAAATAATAAATTTCAATTGCTTTCGGTTTCTTTTCTGATGAAAATGTATGGATCGATGGATCCATGTGTGTATAAAAGAATATTATAATTTAGGATAAAATTTTTTTTTATAATTAAAAAAATTATTATCTAATTATTTTTAAAAAAATGAACGAACAAAGTTTTAAAAGTGATGAGTAGATGTAGTGACTGCTTACTCTTGCTAATTAGTCATAAGTTAGTAAAAGCTAGCTGTCACTAACTTATGGCTAGAGTTAGTGATAGCTTGCCCTTACTAACTTAGCGAAGGCTAGCCACTACTAAATTATGGTCATAGTTAGTGAAGGCTTACCCTCGTTTCATTAACTTAGTGACGGCTAGCCATTGCTAAATTAGTGGCAGCTTGCCCTCACTAAGTTTAATGACTGCTTACCCTCACTAAAATCCAAAAAATTATTTTATTTTATTTTTTATTAAATTTATCAATTACTTATGTGTTGTTAAGCTTTTCACATTTTATTTTATTTTTTATTAAATCTAACTAACTAAATTAATTATTTTAGTTTACATTTTAGTTTATTTTTAGTTTTTTTATTAAATCTAGCTACATCATAGACTCCTAATTATTTATGACTTGTTTAATTGACTAAGTAAAATAATTGCAAAATTATTTATTTAAACATGTTTATTGACAAATGAATAGTTATGTTTATCCATTATTTTGTATTATAGAATCTCATTGTAGCTTTGACTTATTATTAAAATAAATGATTATATTTAAAATGTTGTAGGCTTACATATACTGAGAGTTAGCAGTTGTTATAATTTTAGGGTTTACGGAAGGCTAGCCATCGGTTGCTGGATTTGCGAAGGCTGTTTAGTGACGGCAGCCCCTTTACTAAATCAATTAAAAGTGGCCCCCCTTCCAACTCTAGGAGTTTTGAGCCCTGTCAAAGTCTTATTTTGTTTTTCAACTTAAACATTTTCCAATCGATTCTGAACAAGAAAGTTTCTGGTTGCCATAGCCCAATGAAAGAACAGAAAACCAATAACAAGGTTTAAGTGGTAAGGAGTCAAAGGACAATGATGCCATTAAGTTTTACGTCATAAAATAACCAAAATAATTTGTGAACTTTAAAGTGAAGTCCTGCTCTGTTAGAGTATCTGTCGTAAAAACTATTGCATGTCTGCATTGGTTTTACTTCTTAGTAGCTACTAGGTATTACTTGGGACATTACCATACTGTATTTGAGTCCATTCAAGCACAAGGTATTTTTACATAGTATCAAACATTCAGGTAGGGACAATAACTATCACTTCTGCAGATTCACGCATCATTGCATCTAAACCATGTGCACATACATGTATCATTCAACCTACATGCAAAGCTTGTGTCTTTGAGGTTTATTTGGTTGTCTCTTGTTGAACTATAGTCACTAGACCTGATAAAGCATTAGGAACCTGATTATGTGTTGAGTTGTATGAGCATTAAAGTTTTGTTCTATGATATGGAAGAACTATGAAACGTAGAATCTTTAGTTTCTGTGTTAGGAAACTGAACTAGTGTTTCTGAAATCTAAAGATTGATTTCCAAAGTGTATGAATTTTGCAACCTTGTAAGGGTTATTTGTCACTTCTGCAAGCCTTAAGTTCTTGTTTTGAAGGTAATTTGGAAATCTTGACATGTTAATTATTTCCTACTAAAGTCCTTTAAGCATAATTCTGCAGCTTTGAGCCCTTAGAATTGTTTGTGATTTTCTATGTGTTTTTAGCATTATAAAGAGCTACTTTCTGCTATATGAAGGATTTTTGCTAAGTTGGTTCTACTTTTATAGTCAAAACTAGGATTTTTGAGTTGTGACCTCCTGCTATATGAACTTAATAAAAAACTAATTCATGTATAATAAGTTACTTGCAAACATTACGCTTTTTTTTTAATGAATTTCCTTTAATTGCCTCAACTATGATTTGCCTTTATCTTGGGAATAAAATGAATGATTTTCATAGGATTAAAAGTGAAATTTCAAGCTAAGGGTTTGTAGTCAATATCATTAAGAAGTGGAAGTCAAAAGTTTTTCTTTCTTATTCGTTACATTCTCAACCCTTGGCTAAGAAATTAGTAATATACATTAATGAACTCTTATCTTTTGTATTTACTACCTTTGCATTGATTTCTAAACTTAGATACTTATTTTCTATTTGTTGCAAGGCAAACTTGCTTTTCAGTCTCCCTTCCTCATTGAATAGCAAATCAAATTCCACATCTTGAAGCTTTGAATTTAGTCTTTTTCTTAACTCCAGGTGCCTTATCTTTTCTTTTACTTAATGAGTTCATGTATGTTTGCTTGAAAATTTATATATTACTACCAATCAAACCAGTAGCATTTATTCTTTGTGCAAATGTGTTTCACGTTGCTTTAATTGCCCAAGGTATATGGCTGGACTTAAATCCTATTTTATAGATGGTTAGAGTTCTCTATATTTTTTTGTTAGAATTGATGGTTTATTCATTTCTTTGAACATATTGGGAAGATGGTGTCATTTTGGATGCAGGACATAACTTTGCAATTATCTACTATTCCAAGGAGTATGATATATGTTTGAAGGTAGAAAAGGTCAAGAGTTCCAACCACTTGTGTTGAAAAGAGGGCTTTTGAAGGTTTTTTTGTCCTCTGCTGTCAATTTGCAGTGGCAATGAACTGTTGTGTATGATTTAGAGTTCTGTTGTATAAAAGACGTCAAATAGATGTTATGTACTCTTAGAATATATAATCAAAACAGATCACAGTTACAATGTGTGACTTTTTTTTCAAGTGTATATATGATCTTTCGTATCTTTTGTATAACTTGATTGTTAAATGATATTGTTGATTTACTTTATATTCGTGGATGTCTACAACTTGCCTCTATTTTACAATTTTTGAATTATAGGAAACAGAACAACATCGTGTCAGTGTGTGTTTGTGTGTATATAAATAATTTAGTGACGGCTTGTTGTTACTAAAAATGACTATTGACTAGTGAAGGCCAACCGTCACTAATTTAGAGACGGCTAGCCTTTACTAATTTTAACGACAACCAGCTTTCGCTAATTAGTGACGGCCAGCCTTCGCTAAAATTAGCGATGACCAATTAGCGATGTTTAGTTGTTGCTAACTTTCCGGTAACATACCAATACTAGAAAATTAGTGACTGCGTCATTGTGAAGGCTAGCTGTCGCTAGTTAGCAACAAATATATTTACAAAATTTATGGGGTCAAAATATTCAATTATTATAAATTTATATATAATGAGTAATTTTCCCAAAAGTGAGTGGGGACAATTGCCCCCTCTCTATTAAACGTGGCGCCGCCCCTTTGTGGAGGTGCTGCTTTATTTTTGTGCTTCGGTTCTTTTTCGCGTTGTATAGGTGGGGTTACTTCTCATCATTAGTTTGGCTAAACTATGTCAGCATGCTACATCTTGGAAGTGCCTCGGCCGGATGAGGTGGGGAAGGTGAAGTTTTGTCGTTTCCTAAGTGGTTGTTTCTCCTCGTCGCTTTGCTTGATTGTTTGCATGGCTGATTTCTCTTTTAGCTGCTAGGGTGATGATGGCTAGCCGATAAAACAGGAAGCTCATTGTTTCTGGTTTTGGTGTCTCATGAGCTTAAAACTGGTGGCCGGAGAAAGCTGTTTTGCTTCCCCTATATAACTGGGGTGACGTGCGTCAAGCGGTTTGGAGGCAGTTGTGGCCGTCAGTGAACCGGGGAAAAAAATCTGCTTGCCTTACAGATAATTTCCCTCATGAAAGCACTATACACACACACATGATTAAGTGTAGACAGATCGGTTTAGCGTTTTGAAAACTGGCGTTATGTCTCCTGCTGTTTCCCAATTGTTTATGAAACGACTCCGTTCTCAGCATGATTATAAGCTTCACAGCAAGATTGAAGCCGGGGAACCGGTTACGAGATTGGATTTTTCCGGCGGCAGAGATGCGGTGGGGGCGAGAAGATTGGAGAAGAGAGGAGGGTTGTGCTCGATGGAGGGCATCGAGGGGAGGGTGTTGATGTCTGTCGCGGTCGTCCCCTTCGCGTCCAAGTTCGGCTGGTCCAATTCGTTTCTCAGCATGTGATTCGGTCATTGATGACTCATCATCCTTTTCATTTGCACTTTTTATTTAACTTCTTCTGCTTTCATTTTTACTTTAACATTTTTTTTTTGTCATGAACAAAGTTCATTTGAAAGATATTATGTGGTTGACTTAATTTTAGAATTAAATGACTTAACTTATTACATGTTTTGAGGGACAATCATCCGGAAGAAAAGAAAGCATATAACAGATTTATTCAAAAGATGGACGACACACAAACAGAGGAATATATGTATATATAGCAGTGCAAGTATAAGCAACTTGCACAGTAATTTATTGAAAGGATGGATATCTTCCAAGAGGAACACACATAGAGGAATATATGTATACATAGCAGTGCAAGTATAAGCAACTTGCACAGTGACTTATTCAAAGGATGGATATCTTAGAAGAGGATGGATACAACATATGGTACTTAAGCAGAACACACGAGTAAGAAGAGGCCCTCTTTATTTGTAGCACTAGTAATATGGTAACGATTTGGGTGCCTCATCGT
>KK904297.1:15446-26725 GCA_000696445.1 Aquilaria agallochum | reverse complement strand
ATGACCTCCTTCAAGTTCACTCAGTTACGAGCAACAAAGGAAAGTATCAAAGTATGTGACTCACATGTAGGGAACCTTGATGATCTTAGGTCGAAGGACTACATATACCATGATCACTATGAGAATCACTTATGACACTCATATAACAATCCATGTAGTGTTCTCATAGTGCGTCGGTCCAGTACACAAGTTCTCCAACTTGTACCTATATGTAGGCTAAATATCTCATATTAGTCTCCACATATGCTAGTCATTATGTATTATTGCAACCCGCTCCACAATAATACTAGACTAGGGACGTTTAAGAATATCATTATTTTAGGGTTACGATTATGTTTGTTAATTTATGCAGAAACAAAACAACAAACATAATTTTTGGATTAATGCCTCAATAAAATATCATGACTCAATGTGCAAAAATACAATCATCTCATGATTGGCTTTTTGGGCACAACACTAACAGCTCCTTTGGAGCGAGCTCACTTTTGAAGCCTTTTCTGAAAGTAAGTATCTTTTAAAAAATTTTCAGCATAAGTGCCTGTGGACTTATACTGATTTTTTCTCTCTTTTTCAGAGATGGGTGATGAGTCTACCGCCTACTACAGATCTCTCTTCCTTGGTCAGTTCAAGAAAGGAGAACAAATGAAGAAGAGGCGCAAGGCTTCTCGGGGTGAGCCATCTTTCACCAAGAAGACAAAGAAGGCTTCTGGTGGTGGATCATCTTCCACCAAGAAGACCAAGATGGACACCCCTCCTCCCTCCCTAAAGGATGTTTCGGAAGCGGTCGATGTCACTACAACCTCGACCGAGGTTGTAACTTTTTCCCAGCCTGAAACGGCTAGGGGGTTTTTGCCTAGGTGGCCATTCCTGCGCCTCTGAGTCCTGCCATGTCTGCGGATTTGTTAGACTCTTCAGAGGATCTTCCTGTTGAAGAATTAGAGAAACTCCGAAGATCCAAGGGCAAACATGTTCCTGCCGACATGGAGAAGGTTGGTGACTCTGATGACGACTGTGCCGAAGTCGCGGCAGGTTTGTCTATTTTCTCCTGCAATCTCACATTTTTTATAACCAAGGAAATATAACCAAGGAAAATTTACCTGATGAGATGTTTCTTTTTGTAGAGGATTTGGCGCCCCTGCCTTGGAAGATTGAGCATTCTCGAAGGCGGGATCTTCGGGATTCCCACGTCCCGAAGGGCAAAGTCCCAAGGGAGCCATTCTGGTCTTTCACAGAGGACATGAACTTGTTCTCCAAGGACTGCCGGGAAATGGCTCCCCAAATGTCGAGGGGCGTGCTTACTCAGGCATCCTTCAAGGCAGTCGTTGAGGAGTGTGCCTCCGCTGATGCCCTTGCTGCAAAAGTTTCCCAGCATGCTGCTCAGGTAACCCTTCGGGCTTCTCACTTTTCCTTCCACTTTTCTGCCTAAGTGCTCTAGCTTTCCTTGTGCAAATTTTCACTAAGTGCCTTTCTTTTTTGCAGCTTTTGGGGTATAGTGGATACCTTCGATCTTGGGCAGCAAAGCAGTCTTTGGTCTGAGCTTGGGCCGAAGGTAAGTTGGAGAAGGCCAAAGGTTTCTACGCCAACTCGGTGTTGATGAACACCAAGCTGAGTGAAATATGCAAGGAGATGGTTGCTAGTCTTCGGGAGGAATTCTTGAAGGGCCAAGAGGAGCTGTTGAAGGATTTTTCCAAGAAGATGTCTGACCTTGGCGATAAGTTAATCAGCCTGACTTCGGCCAATAAGGCCCTTTGAAAGGAAAAAGAAGGGGAGTCTGCCCTTTTGGTGAAGGCGGTGGCTGAGAATGCCGAACTCCAGGCCAAGGTCGACTCGCTGAAGGAGAGTTCGGAGGAGAAGAAGAAAATCGAGGAGCTAGAGAAGGAGATTTCTGACCTTCAGCAGGAGGTTTTGGATCTTCAACATGAGGCAGATGAGTTGGATGTTGAAAGAGATAAAGCCGTCCAGACGTCCAAGGTTGCTTTTCAGGATGGTTTGTGCCTTGCTCGTTATCAATTTCTGAAGAAGTATCCGGACCTCGATCCTTCCTTTTTGGCTACCCTAGATATTCTGGGGGGGCCTCGGTGGATGTGGTCAAGAGTCGAGTTCCTCAACTTGCCACCGCTTCCTCCTACACCGAAGGCTGTGGCGAAGAGCTCAGGAGCCAAAGCCTCCCATAATGCCGGGGTCCCTTAGATATTCTAGGACCTTTGCCTTCTTCTTCTTCTTTGTACTTTGCTTTTTGTAATCTTCTCCTTGTATCAAGGCCTTCTTCAATGGATTAATCTTCATAATTTTGGCTAAGTCTTTGTGAGCTTTTTTGTTTCCCAATTGTCCTGACCACTCTCGGTCAAGGGACTTCGGTACTTTCTTTGCTCGCTTCATCGGCCATTCTTTGGGTGAACTTTCGTAGTGAATGAAGTTCCCTTCAGGCAAATTTCAGCTAGTCCTTTACCGGCCGTGTTCAGTAGACTTGCCCTCTTTTGGGCATATAACCCAACTATCTTCGGAAGGAACAGGAGACTTTCAGGAGTCTATGCTTCAGCTTTGTTCGGCGAACATTCTCATACAGGGGAAAACTTTCTGTACTTAGACAAATTTCTGGCTTGCACCATTTCTTGTCTAAAAATTCTAAGTATAAAATTTCTTTAAAGCACCCGAGTGCCTTGTACTTTTTTAGTTTTTCTCCCTTCGGTGTTGCCAAGCTTGTATGCTCCCTTTTAGACCTCATTTTTAGGACCGAACAGGGCCCTTTCCCGTTTGGCCGAAGTACCTCATGAGGTTCTAATTTAGCTTTTTGCGGGCAAGGTCTCTTTTTCCTTGTTCCTTTTTGGCCTATCATGCAGGTTTGCACTTATGGCCACCTTTTGCCGAAAAGGCCTCCTTTCAAGCTCGGCCGTTTCTCAATGTTTGACAACGAGGTTACTTTCTCTTTCATCAAACATCTGTATGCTGGCCAAACTACTTTAAATGGATAATGGCTTTCTGTGCTGGGGATAAGTGAGAAAAGTATCTTCTCCTTGGTCCCTCGAGGAGTTGTCTGATAACTCCTTGGTACAGTAGGAAGTTTTCCTGGCCACTTTCCCTTTGCATCTCTTAGAGTCCTTCTTTTAAAGCTCTTTTGGCCACCTCTGTTTGTCTATTGCTCGAGGGCTGAGCACATGGGTTGAAGTGCCTTTTTATTTCAAAGTCGGTGACGAATTCTTAAAATCCTCTGTCCCTAGACTGGAAATCATTATTGGCCTTTGTCACCGTCGGTATGCCAAATCAGCATACCATGTTCTTCCGGGCGAACTTTCTATGCACCTTTTGCCGGCATGGTTGCTAGAAATTCTGCCTTAGCCCACTCAGTGAATTACTTCTCTGCTTCACATCTTCTTGTGCTGTCTGGAGTGGCTCGGTACAATCTTTCCGAGGTTATCCACTCCGAAGGCAATCTTCAAGTGTTGGCGTGTCTTTGGCCATTTTCACGCCTCTCGGACGAGTTGTCCTGCACCCTTTTTCCGATATATATTCTAATAACGAAGTTGCCTACCTTTGCCTGCATAGTTTTTCCTTAGTCAGGAAATGTTGTCCGGAACGTCTTTGCACTTTTCTGCCTCTTGATGAGGATTTTCGGGACTCTTTGGTTGCAAGATTCCTCTATGTAGGATCTTCCCACCTTTGGTTGCGAGTCTCCCTTGTTGGTTTCAGCCTTTCTTACTTCTGGGGTTTCGGCGATCTAGTCTGCTAGTATTTGGGCACTTATTGCCCTTCTAGGCTTATATGGGATGTAGTACTCTTTGAGTTCGATGCACCATTTTGATAGTCTTTTTCCGAATGCTCTACTTCTTTTTGTGACGTCGTGCAAAGGTGAGTCACTTTGGACAGCGATAGCGCATCCAGGGAAGTAGAGTTGACATCTTCTGCCCATACGTCAAGTTGTAGACGACCATTCGGGGCAATCGGTTTTGACTTCATTGCTGAGCAGATGGCGATTCTTTCCTCAGGTGCGGAACTCTTTCGGCGGGGAGGTTTGGGTCATCCCGACCCTGCTTTTCCCGTATGTCATACTCTGGGGGTTATGCTTCCCATCGAGGACTCATCTCGTTAGCCTTCATTTCCCATACTTTTGCAAATTGACGCAAGACTCTTTTGCGAATTGCTGCGGCCTTCTTTTGCTTGACTACTGTGTCTTTTCGACCACGCCAGAGCATCGGAATTCGTGAAGGAAGCCTATGGCGATAGTTAGGGGGCCCTTGGACAGGGAAATTCCTGCTATTGTTATTCGGTTGCCGATTGAATTTCTGGCGTGGATGGGGGCCCCGGGAGTCCCTTTGTCCTTAGAACGCCGAGTTTCAACGACGGCGACCTGGGAGTGGTTTCCCATAGACGGCGCCAGAATGACGCAGTTCGTGCAGAGCCAGCATCTAATGTGGTCCGGTTAGGCAAAGCCAGCATCTCCACTGTGTGCAGTGGTGTGGGCAGCAGGGGGTCCCAGAGGTGCGAAAGGAAGGCGTCCAGGGTGGATCGCCTTAGAGGATGGGCGGCAGCTTTTTGGTCCTGTGGTAGGTGAGGACGGGAGGTACCTCCGGTGTGGGGGAGAACCCGGAACAGTGGTTCCTCAGGGAGACCTGGCTGAAACACTCAGAAAACAAGGCTTGGAAGGCCCCCGGAGTGATTTTCCGGGGGGGAACCTCCGACGCCCAAGTCAGTGCTTAAAGAGAGAGAGAATGGCATAGTAATAAGCACAAGAGGCGCTTGCCTAGCGGAGATCCTTCTGAGGGCTGGAGGGAAGAGTATTCAGCCGAAGAGAGGAGAGCGTCCTCTGTTTTCGAGCCTTTCTGTCCCTTTTTCTCTCCAGAAGAGAGCCCAGCCCCCCTTTCTGTGACCATTTTCCTTGTATAAAAGAAATGGGTGACCCCTTTGGATTATGACATGTGTTCGACACGTGTATGGTCGGATGGTGTACTTCCGGGCCCAGAGGACCCTAGCCACCTACAGGCTCCTCGGGCCGCGAGCTGTAGCCCTTCGTGACATGACATCAGACTGCGACGGCGTGCTAGAGTGTGCCTGAAGGTGGCATATCAGAGCGTGTCTGAAGGTGGCGTGTTGGAGACGTAAGTGATCGGAGTGTCAGACACTCCTTAATTGCTTTTTTCGTACAACCAAGGGCCCTCTAGTCGATGTCTTACTTCAGGATGAGGGGCCTTCTCCTGGAGTCAGGCTGGTACTTCAGCAGTTCCATCTTCAGGGGGCTTTCTCCCGCGGAGGGTGGTCGGTCCTTCTCCCCAGAAGCTGGTTTGGTCACCGTCCCTAAGTAGGCGATACGCTGGTTCCCGAAGCTGGTTTTGGCGAGCTACCGAGGTCGTATGCCCCAGGTGTATGACTTCTTTTACTCCGGAGTCCTTTCCGAGCTCGCAGACCTCAGGTGTCTGGCTCCCTCTTTCCCGTGGTAGATAGGTGGTC
Source organism: Aquilaria agallochum (assembly GCA_000696445.1). Taxonomy (NCBI): domain Eukaryota; kingdom Viridiplantae; phylum Streptophyta; class Magnoliopsida; order Malvales; family Thymelaeaceae; genus Aquilaria; species Aquilaria agallochum. The sequence continues at coordinate 21,283 of KK904297.1, read as the reverse complement.
AAGGTGATAACACTTTGGCTATCAGTTAGCAAGCACAAGGAATCACTCAAGCACACAATGAACACACACACACACCACCATGACCATTCGGCCAAATTCCATAACATGTGCCATTGTGCACTCTTGCACACAAAACTTCACCATAATGTCCACTTTCACTAGAGCTCCGAAATGCCTAGTAAAAAGGCCACATTCATTAGCATTTTTGGCACATGTCCATAGTTATTGAGATTGTTTCGGCTATGGTTGTTAATTAGCTAATTAACAACCATAGCTGAAACAATCTCAATAGCCCATCAAGTAACTAAGGTCATTTAGCAAATTTAACCATCACTTAGCTACTTTAATACTTGAATCATGGTATACTACCAAGCAATCAAGCGTAAGGGAAACCTTACCTCAATCAAGCTTTCGGCCAAAGTCTAGTTTCAAAACCGAAATGTTCCTCACACAATTGGCCTAACATAATCACCAATTAAACATCACTACTCCTTGTTCATGGAACATAGACCATGTATTCAAGGAAAAACACAAAGATTAACTCAAACCCTAGCTTGAACGTCTTGGCCAAACCTTGTTTCTTCAAAACAAAGCTTGATCTTGAGTTGCGAAATGTCGAAACAAAGCCTCCTAGCTTGATTTCTCCCTTTCAAGCTTCAATTTGCCTCCATTAAAGCTTGAATTCGAGACCAATTTAGTGAAGAGGTCAAGAACACCAACTCTCGGCCAAGGAAACAAAGGACCCGAAAATGAAAGAAAAATGAGTCAAGTGGACTAATACAATCCGGTTACAAGCCACATGTGCTTAAAATGGCACTAAGGATTGCTCTCGGCCTCAATTAGTTTGCATGGGTCAATTGAGCCCCAAAGTCTCCATGGTCTTTTTTTAGTCATTAAAACATCAACACTTTCGGCCTCAATCATCAATTCATGGCTCAAATTTTCCAAGCACACAAATCAAAGTGTCTAATGTGTCCATTAAACCCATGTGCAACCGGCCAAGTAACTAGCATAAGTACTAGTTAGGCAAACTAAGGTAATGATGCTTAACACCTTAGTGGGGAACATGACTGATGGGTTTCGGGAGCCAAACAGTGCAGCGGAATTTAACCGAAACCCTCCAAGATCCAAGTAAAATGGGGTAAACCGGGTGTTCAAAAATTTTCATACCTAATTTTTTATTAAGATATCTCAGTCAACTGTAGAGTCAAATCACAAAACCTGAACAGTTGACGTGTNACTGATGACATTGATATCGTATATCAACTCATCCGAGCATGGCCATGCATTTTCTAAGTCTCACTCTATCAAGGGGCCCGAAGATATCACTCCCGTTACATAGGAGGGACAAATCCCATCTTGATCATACAAATCCCTCCGCATGATATGTGACATACCCAATGACCTCCTTCAAGTTCACTCAGTTACGAGCAACAAAGGAAAGTATCAAAGTATGTGACTCACATGTAGGGAACCTTGATGATCTTAGGTCGAAGGACTACATATACCATGATCACTATGAGAATCACTTATGACACTCATATAACGGTCCATGTAGTGTTCTCATGGTGGGTCGGTCCAGTACACAAGTTCTCCAACTTGTACCCATATGTAGACTACATATCTCATATTAGTCTCCACATATGCTAGTCGTTATGTATTCTTGCAACCCGCTCCACAACAATACTAGACCAGGGACATTTAAGAATATCATTATTCTAGGGTTACGATTATGTTTGTTACGTTACGCAGAAACAAAACAACAAACATAATTGTTGGATTAATGTCTTAATAAAATATCATGACTCAATGTGCAAAAATACAATCATCTCATGATTGGCTTTTGGGCACAACACTAACAATGACTTGACTAGTCGTCATTGTTGTCTACCATAATTTGGCCTAGTATGCCATAAATCCTTACATAAGTTTGCATGGCCGAAAGTTAACATTTAAACTTAGTAGTTCCATTAGTACCACTAGTTTAAATGTACATTTTTGTCCTCGAACTTTGTTTCCTGCCAAGCTCCACATAGTCTTCCTTTTTAGTGCACCTAAGGCACATAGTTCTGTAGTTTTGCATTCTCATCACTACCACTTTGCTCAATTGAGTCCCCTTTGTATTTTAGTAGTATATTTCTCATTTTTCTTGCCCTTAGCCAAGCTCAGAAGGGTGGTCCTAACATAGAAGCTCCCTAGAGTGTGTTCCCGGGGAAAGAGCCTCCGATGCCCAAGTTAGTATTTGTGAAAGTAGTAGTAGTAGTAGAGAGCAGATAGTAGAGAATCAAGAGAGTCTCCTATCCTTAACAAGGTCCCTCCCAAGTATTTAGAGGAGGGTGAAGGGAGGGGGCCATTTCACACAGCTTTTCCAGATCATGACACGTGTTCAGTCAGATCCGATCCATACCATCGGAGGTAGGCATCTCCAGCTGGCTATAGGCCATTCTGGCCAAAGGTCAGGGCTGTGTGCAATGTCTCTTTGTCAAAGGCTCCTTAACCATTTTTTTTGTATCTCAATGAGACCCATTCGGGTAGAGATTTTCCCCCCGAGGGCTATTGGGGAAGGCCCTTCAATAGAGTGGGTCACGTTCAGGAGACTTTTTCCTTTGTCGAGGATGGTGGATCTACTTTTCTAAGCTTGGTAGCTTCACAAATCCGATGGTGGTTGAAGAAACCTTTTCCTAAAGTTTGTCATATTCTTTTCTTACGGTGGTGTTGAGAATGCCCAGGGTCAGGGCTAAGCTCCCACCGATGGTGGTGTCAGGATAGCTAATAAAAAAATCTTAGGGGCAGTAACCCTTTGGCTATCACATGCCCCCTCGAACAAGCTAAAGTTACATCCTCGGTGTTAGCAGCTAAAGTAGTACTTTGGCCAAGGGACCTTTACTTTTTCTCGATCGTAAACTCTACTTCTTTGCCAAAGTTGCATTCTTGGCATTAAATGAGGCTTTTTACACTCTGTTTTGACCCCTTTACAGGGATGCTATTCTGAACCAGCTTCCTATTTTTCGGTGAGGTCATACCTACGGCACTAAAGGAGCCATTTTGTGCATTCTTGCCAAATTTATATCTTCGAAGGTGAAGGGCTATAAATTCCTCAATGATCTTCATACCCGCCTTTTGTCAGTGAAACATCCTGTCTTCTGACGGGGCAGTTGTGTCACTTCGGATTAGGTGGATATAGGCCTGCAAGTGCCAGAAGGTATGCCCTTGGTTTTTGCATTGTCTGAAATGTGTCTTTAACTAATTGGTGATCCGTTGTGTCTGTTATGTCCGTTGCATCCCTTCATCTGTGAAGGGTCATTATGGTGACGCGTCACCTGCCTCCTTCGGTCTATGGAAAGCCTTTCTCCTCCAGAGTTTCCACACTTCTTCAATTTTTATTCCTCTTGCCCTCTAATTTCCTCTCATCTTCCATCTTTCTTTGGCGGTCGTGCTAGTAGTGGAGCAATTTCTGGCAAGTTTGTGGTATTCTCCAAAGTTCCTATTTTCATTCTGAATTAGGTGGGTTTATTTCTGAAGTAGTTGTTTTTCATCTCATTTCTTTCCCCTTCGTCTTCCCAAGGTTAGGGTCTTTTGTTTCTGAACATGTCCTCCTCCCAAGCTGAAGCTCATCTAGTTCCTGAGAGTTGGCTCCCTCTTAACTCTCATCCGAGTTGTGCCACATTGAAGAAAGTAAAGAAGTGGTTAGCTAAATTTTTTCTCCTTTCCTATGCCATCACCAAGCTACTTAGTCCCGGTATGCCTAGCTATGCTCTTTAGAAAAATGAGATCACTGTCTTCAGGGCATAACTAAAGGTAGGACTTTGGTATCCCCTTCCAAAGATGGTGATGCCCATTGGCATCTTCACTGTATGACATAGTGAGACTGGGAGGGACTTCCGGTGCGGGAAGAACGCCTAAACGAGAGACTCTCAGGGAGAGATTGCCTGAAACACTCAAAGAATAAAGGTTAGGAACTCCCCAGAGTATCTTTCCGAGGAGGAGCCTCCGATGCCCAAGTCAGTATTTTGAGAGACTAAAAGTAGTAGGAATATGAAGAAATGTATCTCTCCCCTTTACTGAGGCCATTTCCCATATATATATAGGAGGGTGTGAATGAATAAACCTGCCTGATGTAACCCGCTTAGATTATGACATGTGTTCGATCGGATGCAATCCGTACCTTCGGCTGTGCGGGCCTCTAACCGGCTACAGACCGTTCTGACCGAAGGTCAAGGCCAGGCTAGGTCTGTGTGAAAGGACATGTGCGGCGGCGGCGTTTCAGAGCCTATTTAAGGGCAGCGTGTTATGTACGATGGCGGCATGTCAGAGGCTCCTTAATTGTTTCTTCCGTACTCTTGAGATCCTTTCGGTAGAAAAGAGCTCTTCGAAACAGGAGGGCTTTCTTCCAAGGTAGTTTCAGAAATCGAGGAGTCCCTTCGCCATGGATGGTCCAATTCGGGGATGTTCTGCCCTGCCGAAGGTGGTGAGTCTTTCTCTTCCGAAGCCGGTTCGATCACCTTAGCGAGGATGGTGATGCACCGTATTCCTGAGGTCGGTACTGTCAGTCCTAGTGGCAATGATGGGCCACCGAGGTTGGATGTTCGAGGTGTCGGACCCCTTTTTTTGAGGTTGGTGCTCACATTCCTTGTTGGTGACGCTCGACTTTTCGCGGGTGGTGCTTTGCCCAAGCTTATGGGTTTGAAAGGTGATAGCACTTCGGCTATCACACGCCCCCCCTCAAAAAGTCGAAGTGGAGACTTCGACTGGTAGAATCTCTGGGGTCACCTTACAGGACTCAGAGTGGGACACTGTAGAAGGGGGCATTTCACCACACAAAGGCGTGCCTCCCTAGCCGAGGTGTCATTACCTGCCCTCTGGTCAGTCCCTTGGTGTTCTCGAGGTACGCACTCTCTTTATTTGTACTTTTTCTGTTGCAGGTCAGTGGACCGTCACATCTCGTAACTAAGAGTGTCAGTTTGGATAGGCGTACCTAGGTTTTCATAGTGTCAGAAAGCGTGTCCTCGTTCCACGCATTGGATGACACGTGGCATGTGATGAGTGGGGGTAGTCGTGTCAGTTACACCAGCCGCATCTTTTCACCTTTGAGGGATAAGTATGGCAATGATTCACCTTCGCAGGGTAGTTATGACGATGATTCGGTTACCCTTCTTCGGCGTATATAAACCTTCCTTCCCCTCATGGCTCTCATTTGCTTTCCTTTGCCTCTGTCTTGTTCTCACCTGTCTTCAAGCTCTTCCTTCTCTTTTTGTGGTGGTGTAAGCGGTGGAGTGATTTCCAACAAGCATTTATGACAACGTCTTCTAATCCCAACTTCAGCAAACATTTTGGTGGGTTTCTTTTCCAGAGGTTCTTCGGTCGTTTTGAGTTCTATTTTTTCTAGTCCCCGAAGCTTTTTTCTTTTTTCTCGAAGTCCTTTGACTCTCTTTTTTGAAGTCATTTTCTTTTGCCGAACATGTCTTCCCTGTTAGTGTTGTGCCCAAAAGCCAATCATGAGATGATTGTTTTTTTGCACATTGAGTCATGATATTTTATTGAGGCATTAATCCAACAATTATGTTTGTTGTTTTGTTTCTGCGTAACTTAACAAACATAATCGTAACCCTAGAATAATGATATTCTTAAACATCCCTGGTCTAGTATTATTGTGGAGCGGGTTGCAATAATGCATAACGACTAGCATATGTGGAGACTAATATGAGATATGTAGTCTACATATGGGTACAAGTTGGAGAACTTGTGTACTGGACCGACCCACCATGAGAACACTACATGGATCGTTATATGAGTGTCATAAGTGATTCTCATAGTGATCATGGTATATGTAGTCCTTC
>KK904297.1:0-14335 GCA_000696445.1 Aquilaria agallochum | reverse complement strand
GGTATATGTAGTCCTTCGACCTAAGATCATCAAGGTTCCCTACATGTGAGTCACATACTTTGATACTTTCCTTTGTTGCTCGTAACTGAGTGAACTTGAAGGAGGTCATTGGGTATGTCACATATCATGCGGAGGGATTTGTATGATCAAGATGGGATTTGTCCCTCCTATGTAACGGGAGCGATATCTTCGGGCCCCTTGATAGAGTGAGACTTAGAAAATGCATGGCCATGCTCGGATGAGTTGATATGCGATATCAATGTCATCAGTTTAAGTTAGTCTACTCGGTAATCAAGAAACCAAAGATTGGGCTATACGAGAGTGACACATTCCATGTCTCGTGCTTAGTCTTGATATCTTGGACAAAGGGACAATGGCATATATCGGTGATGATCATAAAGGTATAGTCGAATCATCGACAATCTTGTCACTTGGGTAGCAATGATGTGTTGCTAGACACCGCTCATTGCTTATGATCATAAATGTGATTTATGATCATTGCCAACGTGATAAGAGCCTATTGGGTCGCACACATAGAGCTATTTGGATCATTAGAGTGCATGGGCTAATTATTTGGGTTATGGTTTCACTTTAATTTCGTATTAATAATGGGCCCAAGAGTTGAGCCATTATTAAGCCCGAAATTAAATCCTAATTGGATTAGGGCTTTGAAACCCATTAGGCCTGGAAGTTGAGTCTCACTATAAATACAACTTCTAGTGAGAAATTCGCAGGTCTCCTTGCCCTAGCCTCCAAAAAGGACAGCCACACTCTTCTTTTTCAATTCCTTGGAGGACGCAAGCTAGCACTGCGAGTGCAAGAGAAACGCATCTGCCGGGATATGGTGGAAGCGTGGTGATCCCGAGAGGCTCGTGTGGATACCATAGAGAGCCTGAACACGTCAACTGTTCAGTTTTTGTGATTCGACTCTACAGTTGAGTGAGAGATCTCAACTGAAAATTAGGTATGAAAATTCTCAAACACCCGGTTTACCCCGTTTCACTTGGATCCTGGAAGGTTTCGGTTAAATTCCACTGTGCTGTTTGGCTCCCAAAACTCAACATTCCCCTGTCCCCCTTATGTCCGTCCAATCCATTCCCGAGAGCTGGCAGCCTCTCATGTCTCACCCCTGTTGTTCCACTTCGAAAAAATTTGGCAAAGTGGACAACTAAATTTTTTCTTCCCTCCTATGCCACTATCAGGCTGCCCCATCCTGGCCACTTCAGCTTCATGAACAAAGGTGATGAGGTTACTATTTTCCGGGCCCAACTGAAGGCCGAACTTTGGTTTCCTCTACCGAAGATGATGTGCGACTTTTGCCAATTCCATGGCATAGCCATGAATCAGCTTTCGCCCAACTCTTACTGTTACTTCAATTCTTTTCTCTGTATGTGTGGGGTTTTTGTGCTAGAACCCCACTTCATCATTTTCATACAGCACTACAAGCTCTATCCGGTCCCGAAAGGGCGGCTTCTATTTCATGCTGCCTCAGGGATCTGGGAGCAAAAAATATATGTTCACCTTTAGTACTAGAGATAGTTGGTGAGGGTGGCAAAGGAACTTCTTCTTCCTAAAGGTGGTGGAGGCATGGTCGAACATGCCGACTAGATGGGCCCGGGGGAAGCTAGAGATGGACGTCGTTGATCCCAAGAAGTTGCTAACTCCTGAGTTGGCAGTGAGGTTTGAGGACTTTGACAGCCATATCTGAGTTGTTGCCGACTGGGATGCCGAGGTCCCACCGCGCTCCTTGTATCCCTTCTCCATCAAGTGGAACCTTATGACTGAGGAGGTTCTTCGGGAGCTGGGGGTGCTCAAGGAGCATAAGACGGACCTTGGCATGCTAGCTCCTGCCGCTGACGGGAAGAAGTCCTGGTTGGTGATGCTCCTTCGGGGGCAGCTCTCTTACAAAGCCCTTTTTGAGAGCAAGTTACTGTCCAATTTTTAGTATAAGTATCCCTTTAGACTTACGCTGATACTTTCCTGCTTTTTCAGAGATGGGCGATCAGTTTGCCACTTTCTACAAATCCCTCTTTCTCGGTCAAGCCAAGAAGGGGGAACAGACGAAGAAGGGGGCCCCGAAGTGGTGAAAGACGTCTGGGGGCGGGCCATCTTCGGCTAAGAAGGTGAAGAAGAACCTCCTTCCCCCACCTATGGAGGATGTCACGGAGGTCGGAGACCAGCCCAAGGTCCAGGCCATCTTGCCACCGGAGCTTACCGTTAGCTCCACTCGCGGGAGTCCTACTACTTTGGTGAACCTTTTGGGTTCTTCAGTAGGAGGCACTTCGGCTGAAGAACTCGAGGAGCGCAGAAGAAGGAAGGGTAAACAAGTCCCTGCCGACGTGGAGGAGGTCAGGTCTCCGATGATGACATCGCCGAGGTGCCACCAGGTTTGTGCCTTAGACATTTTTAGCACTCTCAATCTTATTGATACATGGCTAACGAACAATGTCCTAATGGAACTATGCCTTGACTTTGTAGAGGTATTGGCGCCCTTGGCATGGATGGTGGACCATGCCCGAAAGTGGGCCCTTTGGGACTCTCATATCCTGAAGGATAAGGTCCCGAGGGAGCCTTTCTGGTCTTTCACAGAGGACATGAATTTCTTCTTCGAAGACAGTCAGCACTTGGCTCTCCAAATGGAGAGGGGCATGCTCACCCAGGCTACCTTCAAATCCGTGGCCAAATAGTGCGCAACAAGGAGACCCTCGCCGCCAGGATGTCCGAGCATGCTGCCCAGGTACTCTTTAGACCCTTTATTTTTTTCTCCCAATTTTTCTAAGTGTTTGGCTTTCTTTATGCAGGTTTACCAAATGTCCTCCTCCCCCTTTTTTGTAGTTCTTGGTGTATAGTGGATACTTTAGAGATTGGGCAGCAAAACAGTCTTTGGTTCGAACCTGGACTGAAGAGCGTCTTGAGAAGGCAAAGTTGTTCTGCGATAATTCGGTCGTCAAGAATGCCGAGTTAAGCAGAACAGCCAAAGAGCAGGTTGCCAGACTTCGGGAGGAACTTTTGAAGGGCCAGGAGGAGCTCTTGAAGGATTTTTCCCAAAAAATGTCTGACCTCGGCACGAAGGTTATCGAGCTCACTTCTGCCAATGGGGCTTATCGAAAGGAAAAGGAAGAAGATTCTGCTATCCTGACGAAGGGCCCTTGCCGACAACGCCGATCTTCAAGCCGAGGTTGAGGCCCTGAAGAAGGAGACAAAGAAGAAGAAGAAGACGAAGAAGCTGGAGAAGGAGGTCTCCGATTTGCAGAATGAGGTGGAGGACTTGTCTGTTGAGAAAGACAAAGCTAATCAGGTGACTAAGGTTGCCTTTCAAGATGGCTTTTGTCTAGCTTGACACCAAGTTTTGAAGAAATATCCTGACCTCGACCTTTCCTTCTTGGCTGCCATAAACATCCTCGAGGGGCCTCACTGGAGTTGATGAAAGATCGAGCTCCTCAACTTACCATTTGCCGTTCCTTCGGCACTGAAGGTCGCGGCAAAGGATGTTGGGGATGGAGCATCTCATGACGTCGGGGTCCCTTAGATGTCTAGGGCTTTACTTTGTCTTCTTCTTTTTTCTTTGTAATCTTCTTCTTGTAATCTCCTTAATGTAATAAGGCCTCCTCAATGAAATTTTTCCTTTCTTTAAAATTTGGCTAAGTCCCCGAGCAATAATTTTCATTTCCAAGGGTTGTCTTGACCACTTTTGGTCTATGACCATTGGGAAGATACTTTTTGCTCTTTTTATCGACCGTCTTCGGGAAAATGCTAGCTTTGGCGAATACCTTTTGGCAACGTTTGACCTATTTTCATCAATCGTGTTCGGTCAATGCACCTTTTGGGGAAAATGACCCAAGCAACTTCGAAGGAACTTGTTCGGCAAGATTTCTTAGGCAGAGTTATTTTTGCAGAAAATTTTTTATACTTAGAAAAATTTCTAACTATACAATTTCCTGAAAAGATTCTAAGCGTAGAATTTTTTCAAGGCATCCGAATGCGATGTATTCTTCAGTTCTTTACCTTCAGTATCACCGAGCTTATAGACTCCTTTTCGAACCTCGCCAAGGACCAAAGAAGGTCCTTCCCAATTTGCCCCAAGTACCCCGTGAGATAGTCTTCGGGGTTCAAATTTACCATTTCGGAGAATGAGGTCTCCCTTATTGATTCCTTCTTGCCTAACGCACAAGTTCGTTGCAATAGCCACTCTTTGCTGGAAGGCTTTTCTTCTAAGTTCGGCCACTTCTTTATGTTTGTCAATTAGGTCGAGCTTAGTTCTTAATCCGAGGTCATTCCCTTTCTCGTCGAACACTTGTACCCTGATCGATGGCTGGACTACCTCGATATGAATAATGGCCTCTGTGCCGAAGACGAGCGAGAAAGGCGTCTCACCCCTAGCCCTTCAGGGTGTTGTCCAATAGCTCCACAGCACACTAGAAAGTTCCCCTGGCCATTTTCCCTTTGCTTCCCTCAATCTCTTTTTCAGGCATCTTTTATGGTTCTGTTAGATACCTCTACCTGTCCGTTGTTCTAAGGATGAGCTACCGGGGGGAGTGCATTTTTATCCCGAGGTCGGTGATGAATTCTTGGAATCCCTTCTCAATAAACTGTGAACCATTGTCGGGCACTATCACACTCGGTATGCCAAATCTGCACACAATGTTCTTCTAGATGAATTTTTGTATGTCCTTTTCCAAAATGGTTTCCAGGGGCTCTACCTCGACCCATTTAGTAAAGTAATCCACTATGACCACACAGAACTTCACTCCTCCAGGTCCAGCCGGGAGTGGCCCGATGAGGTCAATGCCCCATACTACAAAGGGATAAGGGTAGTTAGCCGAGGTTATCAATTTCGAGGGTAACCTCTGGACGTTGGAATGCCTTTGTCAGTTATCACATTTTTGGACAAATTGTCTCGCGTCCTTTCTTAGGGTGGGCCAGAAGTACCCCTGGTGAAGTATTTCTCCTGCCAAGGGGTCAGTTCCAATGTGGGAACCACAAGCCTCCTCGTGGACTTCTTCGAGGACTGTCTTAGTGTCCTCTTCGCTGACACACCTTTGTAGTGGACTTGCATACCCCTATTGGTACAATTCTTCTCTGATTAGGAAATATTGTCCACAGTGTCTTTGCACTTTTGCTATGTGGCGAGGGTAATCGGGAAGCTCCGAGGTCGTAAGATATCTTTTCATGGGATTTTTCCATCCTTCTTCTGAGGTTGCTATGCTCATTATTGCTATGCTCCGGTGGCTCAGTACTTCAGTGGACTTTCTTGACTTGGCCAAACTATCCGCTTTAGTATTGTCTCGGCGAGGCACGTTCTCATTATGCACTATGTCGAACTCTTGAATGAGTTTTGATACGAGCTCGTGATATTTTGCCAAAGTTGGGTCCTTCGTGGTATAGTCCCCTACCATTTGCCGGGCCACTAGCTGAGAATTGCTGTGGGCCTTCAGGTTTCTTATGCCTATTCTTTTAGCAAGGCGTAACCCTGCTATGAGAGCTTCATATTCTGCCACATTGTTGGTGATGTTAAATCCGAATTTGATGGCTTTCATGACCTCCATACCCTCGGGACTGCGAATGATTACTCCAGCTCCCTAGTGCTCGCAGCCGGAGGCCCCATCTACAAACAAAGTCCATTCCGGTTCATTTTTCCCGGGGTCTAGTTGACTTTCTTCGGCAATGGGTACTTCAGCAATGAAATCCGCCAAGGCTTGAGCTTTTATTGCCTTCCTCGGCCCATAGGTGATATCGTACTCGCTGAGTTCTATGCACCACTTGGAAAGCCTTCCCAATTGGGCTACCCTCTTCATGATATCTCGAATAGGCAGGTTACTTCGGACAATAATGGGGTGGCCTTGGAAATATTGACGTCGCCTTCTACTTGCCATATCAGGGCATAAATAGCCTTTTGCAATTAGGGGTACCTAACTTCGGCACCATGAAGAGACTTGCTCACATAATATACTGGCCATTACTCCACCCCCTCTTCCTTTACGAGGACCGCACTTAGCGACTTTTCAATGACGGCGAGGTATAGTATGAAGGGTTTCCTTTTCCATGGCTGCCTGAGTGTCGACAAGCGAGTTAGGCAGACCTTAAGCTCTTCCCAAGTCTTTTGGCAGTCTTCGTTCCAAGGATGTACCTCATTCCCGAGGTCACCGCCGTTTTTCGCCGCTTTAGTAAGGACCTTGAAGAATGGTCAGCAGTGATCCCCATATCTGGAGATGAATCTGCTGAGGGACGTGATTCTCCCTGTGAGTCTTTGCACATCCTTTGTCATCGTGGGAGTTCAGAATCTCAGTAGGGCCTTGACCTTTTCTGGATTGGAGTCAATACCTTTTTTCGACACCATAAATCCAAGGAACTTACCTGCGTTCACCCCGAACATGCATTTTTTGGAGCTGAGACGGATTCCGAAGATCCTCAGCTAATGGAATGTTTCCTCCAAGTCCGCGATATGACTACTAGGCAGTTTGCTCTTAACTATCATATCATCGACATAGACTTCCGTGTTCATCCCTATTTGGGAGTTGAAGACCCTGTTCATTAACCTTTGGTAAGTGGATCCTACATTCTTAAGCCTGAAGGGCATTCTGATGTAGCAGTATGTACGAACTTCGGTGATGAAGGTGGTTTTTTCCTCCGTCCATCCTGATTTGGTGATACCCACTGAAGGCATCGAAGAAACTTAGGAGGCCATACTCGGCGGTTGAGTCAACCAACTGGTCTATCGACGGTAGTGGATATGAATCTTTAGGGCAAGCATCGTTCACATTTTGGAAGTGGATGCACATTCGGAGTTTGTCACTCCCTTCGTTTGTGGCGATTACCACGTTACTAAGCCATTCGGGGTATTTGACATGCCTTATTACGCTGGCCTCCATTAATGGTTGACTTTGGATCTTACAAAGCTGTTATTATATGCCAAAAAGTTTCTTTTCTTTTGGTGCACGGGCTTCGCGTCGGGGCGTACCTTAAGATTATGTTGAATTATGCAAGGGTCCACCCCGGGCATGTCCTTCGGCAAGTACGCAAACAGATCTTTGTTCATTAACAGAAAATATATAAGTTTTTTTGTATCACCATCAGCAACTTTTTTCCCTATTTTGGGTATTTCAGCCTGGGACAAGTTCTATATCTTCTGTTTCTATTCTCTCGGGGTCTTCTATTTCTTCCTTCTTTTCCTCTCTTGCAAGTGAGGACTTTGCTCCCGTAATCCATGCATAGCTCTTCGCTGGGGCCTTTCTTGCTTTGACAAACACCTTTCTCACTTCCCCTTGGTCGATGAAGATCTCAACATCTCCATCCTTTGCGGTGAAGGTGACAGTCAGGTATTGCACATCTGGTCGAATGTGAAGGTTTCCTTGCATCTATCTACCAAGGATGGCATTATACAGTGAAGGGACATCTGTGACGATGAACCTTGTCATTGTGGAGGTAAAGAGCTCATCCTTCTTCTGTAGTGAAATTCTTCTTAACATTAGGGGAAGGTCAATCCACCCGAGGATAGGGAGTTCGGATGGACCTACTCCGAAAGTAGGAGAAGTGAGGGGCTTGAGATTGCCCCTTGGGATACCCAAGCTCAGCAGTAGATGGGAGAACAAGACGTCAGCATTAGAACCGTCGTGAAGGAGTACTCTATTGACGTCCTAACTCCCTATCCTTGCTATGACCAGCAGGGGGTTATCATGAGGGAATATTATGGTAGATCCATATTTTCGAATAAGATTTTTTGATGGATTACCGTATTCCATCACTGAGATCTCCCTGGCTTTTCTTTTCCTTTTCGCTGAGGGTAGTCCCGTGGTGATCGTCTGTATTATTCCTGTTGGAGGTGGTCGATGTCTTCTGGGACTTCGGTTCCGGCGTCTGTCGGAGTCATATTCCTCGTCATCTCGTTTCCTCTCTTCTTCCCTCCTCCCTTTTAGGGAGGGCATCCGCAGGTAATGTCGAAGTTGGCCTTGCTTTATCAGGGACTCTATGTACTTCTTTAGCTGGAAGCAATCCTCGGTATCATGCCCATGATCCCAATGGAACTGGAAAAACTTTTTCATGTTCCTTTTGTTGTCCGAGGTCATGGATTTCGGTCCTTGAATTTGAGTTCCCTGCCTTTCGATGGCCATAAGAATGTTCATTCTTGTGGTGTTTAAGGGAGTAATAGTCAACGGCTTCTTCCCTCTCAGCTTTCGAGGTCGACCCCCTGGTTCAGTTGGGTAGCGAGTTTGTTGGCTTGGCCCCTAGGTGCGAACGTGGTCGAGCTTTGGGCCTCCCATCCTTAGCTGTTCAGCAGTCATATGCTACTCCGCCCTTCGGTAAAATTCACCGAGGGTGTCCGGGGGTCCTTGGAGAATTTGTAGAACAACTATGAATCTCTCCGAAGTCCTCGTATCATGGTGAGGATACGTATCTTCGGCCTGAAGTTTGGCATGCTTAGGGCTTCCCGATTGAACCTTTCAACATAGTCACGAATAGTTTCTCCATTCCTCTACGCTATGTCGAACATTTGAACTGGCATCTTTGCCGTCGGTCTGCTTCCGATGAACTACTACATGAAAGCAGTAGACAACTCTTGGAATCTTACGATGGTTCCAGGTACTAATGAGTTGTACCATGCTGTTGCTAGTCCAGAGAGGGTGACTTTGAAGCACTTGTACAAGGTGGCGTCATCGGAACCGTTGAACACCATGCTGTGCCTGTATTTGGTTAGGTGAGCCTGGGGGTCACTTCGGCCATCGTAGGTTTCCAAACGAGGTACCCGAAAGTCACTCGGCATAGGCGCTTCGACTACTGTTCGGGTAAATGGCGATTGATCTCTGTTGAAGGTTTCTGACAACCTAGACTAGATGGGTTTCCATGCCACCTTTCTTTCCACCCTCTCTAACCTCTTTAGGATTTTTTCCATTAGGAGTGTGGCGTTGGGCTCTTTTTCTTGCTGCCTGGCGACCTTCAGTAGGGGAGAGCAACGCCTCCTTTTTGGAGAGTAACTTCGGCACCGAGAGGATTGTGACTTCTTTTCTAGTGAAGAACTCCTTCGACAGGGAGTCCGGGACTGTTGGGCCCCTTTTTCTCCCGTAGGTCGAACCCTGGGGGTATGTTTTTCGTCGAGGACTCATCACCCTGGTCTCTGGTTCTCAAACTCCGGTGAGTTGATTTCGGGCTTCTTTCCTGATAAGGTGCTGCTAAATGGGGCCTTTGGTCCAGAGGCGGCTGTGGCCAAATTTTGTCCAGTTGTTGCGTCATTTCAGGCACGACGGAGCACTGAAAATCATGCAAGAAACTCATGGTAATGGTTAGAGGACGCTCGTCCTCCGGCAAGGAAGTCCCTGCGACAGGTTGCTCGGTTGCCGGTTGAACCTCTAGTGCGGAAGGGGACTTCAGGAGCCCCTTGTCCTTTGAACGCCGAGTTTCAATGATGGCCATGTGGGAGTGAGTTCCCACAGATGGCGCCAGATGATGCCCATCGGCATCTTCGCTGTATGACATAGTGAGACTAGGAGGGACTTCTGGTGAGGAAGGAATGCCTGAATGAGAGACTCCCGAGGAGACATTTGCTTGAAACACTCAAAGAATAAAGCTTAGGAGGTCCCCAGAGTATTTTTTCGGGGAAGAGCCTCCGATGCCCAAGTCAGTATTTTGAGAGACTGAAAGTAGTAGGAATACGAAGAAATGTATCTCTCCCTTTTATTGGGGCAATTTCCCATATATATATATGAGGGTGTGAATGAATAAACCTGCCTGACGTAACCCGCTCAGATTATGACACGTGTTCGGTCAGATGCAATCTGTACCTTCGGGCGTGGGGGCCTCTAGCCTGTTACAGACCGTTCTGACCGAAGGTCAAGGCCAGGCTAGGTCTGTGTGACAGGATATGTGCGACGGTGGCATGTCATAGCGTGTATGAGGGTTACGTGTTGTGTACAAGGGCGGCATTTCAGAGGCTCCTTAATTGTTTTTTTTGTACTCCTAAGATCCCTTCGGTAGAAAGGAGCTCTTCGGAACTTGAGGGCTTTCTTCTGAGGCATTTCAGTAATCCGGGAGTCCCTTCACCACGGATGGTCCCCTTCGGGGACGTTCCACCCTGCCGTAGGCGGTGAGTCTTTCTCTTCTGAAGCCTGTTCGATCACCTTACTAAGGATGCCGATGCACCATATTCCCGAGGTTGGTACTGTCATTCCTAGTGGCAATGATGGATCACCGAGGTCGGATGTTTGAGGTGTCAGAGCCCCTTTTTCTGAGGTTGGTGCTCGCATTCCTTGTCGGTGACGCTCGACTTTCTGAGGGTGGTGCTTTGCCCGAGCTTATGGGTTTGAAGGGCAATAGCACTTTGGCTATCAGATGGTTTGTGAATTTTGCCCTATTTCATGGCATAGCTATCAACCAACTTCCCCTGAACTCCTACTCTTACTTTAATGCCTTTCTTTGTATGTGCGGGGTCTTCAAAATAGAGCCCCACTTCATCTTTTTCATGCAATACTACAAACTTCACCCCATTCTAAAGGGTGGGTTCTACTTCTTGCTCCCTCGGGGATTTGAGAGCAAAAAATTCACGTTCACCTTTGGGACAAAAGATAATTAGCGAGGGTGGCGGAAGGAGTTCATTTTTTTTTAAGGTGGATGAGCAGTGGAAAGACATGCCATCTAAGTGGGCTTCGTGTATCTTAGCCATTGATGTAGTTGACCCAATGAAGCTATCAACCTTAGAGCTGGAGTCTTAGTTTGAGGAGTTTGATAGCCGTATTCAGGCTATCACTGATTGGGATGCCGAGGTCTCTCTGTGTTCCATCTACCCTTTCCCCATCCAATGGAGTTTCATGACCGAAGAGGTCCTTTCGGAGCTTGGGGTAATCAAGGAACATGTCACTAATAAAGGCATGTCGAAGCCCTTGGTTGATGGGAAGAAAGCATGGTTGGTCGTGCTCTTTCAGGTTGAATTTACATACTCAGCCCTGATGGAGAGTAAGCTTTTTTCCCACCTTCCCTTTTTAAATCTTCTTCGTACTCACACTGATGTTCTTCTTTTTGCAGAGATGGGTGATAAGTCTGTAGCCTTCTATAAAAGTCTTTTCTTGGGTCAGGCTGAGAAGGGAGAGCAATAGAAGAAGAAGGCACCGAAGTAGAAGAAGGCCCCAGTCGGGACATCCTCAGCCCTGAAGTTGAAGAGAAGTAAGGAGGACACCCTTCCACCTCCGCCCAAAGGTCAAGTTGAGGTGGTTGTCCAAACTCCTGTGCATGTTGACCCGCCCTTGGAGCCAGCCATCTACTCGACCCCTCTAGGTCCCAACACTGTTGCCGAGACATTGGGGACTTTGTTGAGGGAGTTTTCAGTTGAAGAACTAGAGGAACGCCAAAATAAAAAGGGCAAAGGGGTTCTTACCGAGGTTCTTAACGTCAGCGACTCTGACAAAGGTGACGCCGAACTCCCCCTAAGTTTGTCCCATAGCCATTCATCTACGAGTTTAGGAAATTTTGGTATTTTAGACCTTGTAGATGAATGGCTAAGGGATAATATTTTAATGGAACTTCAACGTGACTTTGCAGATGAGCAAGCATAGGCTTAGTGGATGGTGGAGCATGTTAATAAGAGGACCCTTCGGGATTCAAAAATTTTGAAGGACAAGGTCCCGAGGGAGCCCTTCTGGACCTTCTCGGAGGACATGGACTTGTTCTCCGAGGATAGTCAGAAGATGGTCCCTCAGATTGTAAGGGGCATTATGACTAATGCTACCTTCTAGTCTCTGACGGAAGAGTGTCTAAATGAGGAAGTTTTCACCGTGAGGATGATTGAGCATGCTGATGCCCGTTGGCATCTTTGTTGTACAACATGGTAGACTTGAGAGGGACTTCTAGTATGTAGATGCTGGTAGAAGAGACTTCCATCATGAGATTGCCTGAAACGCTCAAAAGAACAGGGTTAGGAGGTCCTCGGAGTGTGTTTCCTGGGGAGGAGCCTCAGATGCCCAATTTAGGAATTGGCAAGTGAAGAGTAATGAATGAAGAGTAAAGAGTAGAGTTCTCTTGAGAGTTCAACCTGTGCCCTTACCAAGGTCGTTTCCCCAAGTATTTATAGGAGGACATTGGGAGAAGTCTGTTTGGCACAGCCCGCTTACATCATGACATGTGTTCGGCCAGATGCGGTCTGTATCTTTCGGGGATGAGGATGGGGATCTCTAGCTGGCGATAGGCCGTTTTGGATAGAAGTCAGGGCCGTGGAAGGCCTATGTGTCAGGGGCATGTGCGAGGCCTCCGTGTCTAAAGCTCCTTAACCATTTTTGTCATGTTCACAAGACCCCTTCAGTGAAAGAGACCGCTTTAGGATATGAGAGCTTCTAGCCGAGGTTGCTCTAGTCACTTGAAAGGCCCCTTGGAACAGAGGATCCCTTTTGGAGGATGTTTTCCCCTGCCAAGGATGGTGAGTCTACTCCTCCCGAAGTTGGTCAGGTCATCTTACCGAGGTGCTAGCGTACCATGTTCCCGAGGTCAGTCCAATTATTCCCTGAAGGTGATGGTGGATAACTGAGGTCAGGGGGTCAAGGACTGGGGACCCTCTTTTCCCAAGGTTGGTGCTCTCATTCTCTGAGGGTGGCACTTCGTCAAAACTTGGGAGGTTGGAGGGTAAAAGCCCTTTGGCTATCACATGCCCCCCTCGGAAGAGCAAAGTTATATCTTCGGTTGTTTGAGCAAATCATGGGAGTCTTCGTGGAAGGTGGTGGTTAGCTCAGTTGTCATGACTGAATTTTTAGCCGAGGTTATTTTCTTTGGAAAGAGTTTCGGCAATCCAAGATGCCTCTCATCACCGAGGTGGATCCTCTGGTACTCAAATGGCTCTCGCAGTTTTTAGCCGAATTGCCGATGTTCCCAAAGTTATTGTCAGCCCGAGGTGGATATGCCCTTTGTTTGGGGCCTGTGTCATTTGTTAGTGAATCGTTACATCTTCTAATCAAACAAACAAGTCACTTCGGATAATCTTGCCTAGGCCTTCATGCTGTCAGGAGGCGTGCCCTCGTTTCCTGCTTAGGGTAACACGTGTCATGCGGTAATTCAGGGACAGTTGCATCAGTTACATCAACTGTGTATTTTCACCATCCAAGGGCAATTATGGCGACGATTACCTTCGAGGGGTAATTATGGTGATGATTCGCCTACCCCTTTCAGCCTGTATAAACCTTCCTCTCCTCAGAGTTTCTAATTGCCTTCTTTTGCTTCCGTTTTGCTCTTATTTGCTCTTAAGCTTTTCTCCATTTTCTGTGGTGGTGCAAGTGGTGGAGCGATTTCTGGCGAGTTTTTATGACAGTGTTTTCAAATCCTGACCTCGGCAAGTGCTTTGGTGGGTTCTTCTTTCCGACGTCCTTCGGTTTCTTGTGTTTCTTTTTTTTCTATTGTTTCGAAGTCGTTTCCTTCTTCCGAAGTCATCCTTCGACATTGTTTCCTTGTTTTCTTTTCACCATTCCAAGGTTAAGTTCCCTTCTTCTGAAAGGCTTCCCCCGTTCTGCTCATGTCTGTCCAAACTGTAACTGAGAGCTGGCTTCCTCTTAATTCTCATCCGAGTTGTACCACTTCAGAGAAATTAGTGAAGTGGACAACTAAATTCTTTCTTCCTTCTTACACGGTTACCAGACTACCTAAGCTTGTGATGCCCCAAGGCATCTTCGTTTGCTGTCATGTTGACAGGTGGAGAGACTTCCTGAGGAGGCGAGCGCCTGGAGCTCTGGTTTCCCAGCTGAGTGTGCCTGAAAAGCTCAAAGAAGAGGTTAGGAGGTCCCCGGTTTGCTTTTCCGGGGAGGACCCTCCGACGCCCAAGTCAGTTTTCTGAGTGAAGGTGGAGGAAGAACACTAAGGGATCAAGTGTCTTGCCTGTTTTGTGTTTTCTCAGAGGGAGGAAAATGCCCATCCTTTGCCCAGTCCCTTTTCCTAGTATTTATAGGAGTANTTTCCGACCACTTTTCACGACGGCTTCCAGAAATCCGGATTCCGGCAAGACTCTTGGTGGGTTTTAGTCCTTTTGCTTTTTTCCAAAGCTTTTTGTTTTTCCCGAACTCGTTTTCATCATGTATGTTCCCGAGAGTTGGCAACCTCTTCTTTCTCACCCTTGCTGCACTACTCAGGCGAAGCTAGCGAAATGGAAGAAAAAGTTTTTCTTACCCTCTTACTCTGTGACGAGGTTGCCCCGTCCTGACCAATTTCCTTTCTCCAACCGAAGTGATGAAATCACCGTTTTCCAAGCCCAATTGAAGGCCGGACTTTGGTATCCTCCCCCAGAGATGGTTAGCGCGTTCTGCGATTTCCATGGCATTGCCGTTAACCAGCTCCCACCGAACTCGTACTGTTATTTTAATGCCTTCCTCTGTATGTG
>KK904296.1:2105-21122 GCA_000696445.1 Aquilaria agallochum | reverse complement strand
ATAAAAGGCCAAGTGGGCCTGAGTAAATATAAGGCCAAGTGGGCCTGAGTTCATAAAAGGCCAAGTGGGCCTGAATTCAAAGAAAGGGCAAGTTAGGCCCAAATTCAGAGAATAAAGGCCAAGTTGGGCCTAGGATTAAAGGAAAGGCCAATTGGGCCTAAGTTTCAAGAAGTGGGCCTCAAGTTCAGAAAAAGGCAGAATTGGGCCTTACCTCCTTAAGTAGAGGTTGAGTAAGTTAAAGCAAGTATGCTTGGTAAATTATGGTTCTCATGTTTAATAGAAAGCAATGTATTAACTTGCTAGTGTATGGGCTTTATAGGTCCATTATGGAAAAGATAAGTTCCAACAACAAACAAAGCAAAGCAAGGCAAAGATAATGAGCAAAAGGTTACACAAATGGTGGTAAGGATTCCTATACTCACTTATTACATGGTACATTTCCATAAATTTCATAGTGAGTATTAGTGCCCCTATGTGATGGTCAAAGAACCAAGTGACCATAGGTGTGCATGACAGGGCTATGTGGTTGTTACTTTTTTTGAGGACTCATGGTACTTTCTTAGTTGAATAATTAGGCACATAAGTGCATAATGGATGACGTATCGTTGCTTTGGCAACTATGGTTATGGTTTACTCATGAGTAATTAGCAAGCATTTAGGGCTAGGAATTGGGTTTGGCCAACTCAATTCCCAAGCTAAGGAGAACTCAATAGGTTATAAAAATAAATGGCATGCCGGGATTAGTGGCATGGATTATGCTAATGCTTGTGATGCCATGATGACATGGAACATGATGTTATGAGGACAGTGTTGTGTGTGTTGAGTTACGTGCTTCACTGAAATTGTTTGTGCATGCTAACCCATATTATTATTGTTATTGTTATTGTGCTATATCTTGTGTTTTCATTGTTTTAGCGTTTTCCTTTGCAGGAACATGGATTAATTGCCATTACATTCTTGGCACAAGATAGGCTTTGAAAGCCATATAATGACTAAGAAAAGTCATGAGATAATTACCTCACTAGGCATTGGATGCCGTCGGGATCCTTATTGAGTTTTATAAACTCACCCACCCTGACATACATTTTGTAGGAAATGGATTGCTTGAAGGTCAAGCTAGGAGTACGGGAGTACTCATTTAAATTGCTAAAGGGTTGGGTATGTGATTAGTAATGCTCAATCTATTCATTTGACTCTAAGTGACTTATGTGGTATAGATTGCTTGTGAATCAAGCTAATGGTTTGGACTTCCTTGTGCAGGCTTATGGAGTCTAGAAGTTGTGGGAACAAGGTCTATTAAGTTGGAATGTGTTCCAGGTTATTATGAGTCGAGGTTTGGGTAGTATGAGAGCGTGGTCTGTAAACCTGAACCTGGCTAATTAGAGACATATAGCATCCTTGGTACGTTTTCTAAGTAGATGATGCTTGTTTGATGCACATTGTGTTCATGTTTAGCTCTAGATGATTTTTGATGGAATGCCATGATGGATTATTATGTTATGTGTACTAGACTTGGCTAAATGCTCATGGACATATAAATTTGGTTTTCAAACTTGAAATGTGATGGGCTTCTTGGTTGCCATGCATTGGATTAGTAGACTTGATGGACACACATTCTCTGCACCTAATGGATTAAGTGTATGCTTTACTTTATTCCAAGTGTAATTAGTTGAGTATGTGCATCTAAGGAAAGATTTCCAGTGAATCTGGATATGCATGGATATTGTTGCCTAGTTGTTGAGATGGCATCTAAAGACTTGTGTGTGTAACTGGCTAAGTGGTAAAGTCCATAAATGGAACACTAGAATTCCACATAGGTATTAGCTCATTCTTGAAGAGCACCCTGACAACACATTGAAAGTATTTAAGTAACAAACTAGTACCAGAATAGATCCTGGAGTCACGCCGTAGGTGCTCATATTTAATTAAGCCCTTCCGTTTAAGTAACTTCCGCTGCATTACTCTGATAATCGGGCCCAGGTGGGCCAGGGGCAGTTTGGGGCATGACAAGGGTACTTGGCTAGAACTTGGTACTAAGCCAAGCAGAAGCTGTCTTGGAATGCAACCTTAGTTACTTGATCGGCCTTGTCCTTCTCAACAGTCAAGTCATCTAGCTCATTCCTCAACTCCGTGACCTCCCTCTCCAGCTTCTTCGTCTTCTTTTTCTTCTTCTCTTTCTTCAGCCCGTCGTCCTCGGCTTGAAGTTCGGCATTGTCTGCAAGGGCCTTTGTGAAGATTTTAGAGTCCTCCTCCTTTTGCTTTCAATAGGCCTCATTAGCCGAAGTTAGTGCAATAACCTTCACGCCAAGGTTAGAAACCTTATTGGAAAAATCCTGAGAGAGCTCCTTCTGACTCTTCAAGAACTCCTCCTGAAGTTTACCCACCTCGTCCTTGGCTATCTTGTTAAGCTTGCCATACTTAAGGATCGAGGTGGCACCAAATGCCTTGGCTCTTGCCAAGGACTCTTCGGTCCAAGATCGGACCGAAGACTATTTTGCTGCCCAAGCTCTGAAATATCCATTGTACGCTAAGAGCTACAAAAAGAAAGACTTCGAATGATGGTCAAAAGGCTATAAAAGCTTAGAAAAATCTTCTTAAGTCCCGAAAAGCTCAAAACTTACCTAGGTAGCGTGTTTGGACATCCTCACGGTGAGTACGTCCTAATTTGGGCACTCCTCACTGAGGGACTTAAATGTGGCGTTGGTGAGGACTCCCTTCACCATCTGAGGAGCCATTTTCTGGCTGTCCTCCGTAAAGGTCCAGAAAGGCTCCTTTGGCACCTTGTCCCTCGGGACAAAGGAGTCTCGAAGGGCCTACTTTTGAGCATGCTCCACCATCGATGCAACGAGTGCCTGCGCCTCTGCAAAATCACGTCGAAGTTCCGTCAGCACATTATCCCTTAGCCATTCATCTATAAGATCTAAAATGCCAAAAATTCCCAAACTCATAGAAAAATGGCTAAGGGGCAAACCTGGTGGAACCTCAGTGACATCCTCCTTGGAGTCACTGACCTCTTGTACATCGGCAGGGACCTACTTACCTTTCTTTCTTTAATGTTCCTCAAGCTCTTCAGTGGAAAGGCCCCCTGCCGAAGTTCCTAAGGTATCCGCTGCAGTGATGGGGCTTCGTGGAGTCGAGTTGATGGCCGGCTCTAAGGGTGGGTCGGTGTGAACTGAGGACGGGTCCTGCACCTTCATGTCTCCTTTTGGAAGGGGAGGAAGAGAGTCCTCCTTGGCCTTCTTCGACTTCTTGGCCCAAGATGGCCCTCTCGCTGACGTCTTCGTCCTCTTCGGGGCAGCTTTCTTTCTTTGCTGCTCCCCCTTCTCGGCTATACGGAGGAAGAGCGACTTGTAAAACATAGTGGATTGGTCGCCCATCTTTGAAAAAGGAAAGACATCAGTGTAAGTCCAGAGGAGTACATATAACAAAATATGGAAGATGACTTACTCTCAACAAGGGCTTCGAATGTAAGCTCTTCCCGAATGAGCATCACCAGCCACGCGTTTTTCCCGTCGAAAGCAGGCTTTGGCATGTTGAGGTCAATTTTGTGCTCATTGATTATCCCTAGCTCCCAAAGGACTTCTTCGGTCATGAGATTCCACTTGATGGGAAAGGGGTACAAGGAGTGTGGAGGGACCTGAGGGTGCCAGTTTGTGACAGCTCGGATGCGGCTGTTGAACTCCTCAAATTTCACTGCTAACTCAGGAGTTAGCAGCTTTCTAGGGTCAACGACATCTGTCTCCAACATCCCCGAAGCCCACCTGGTTGGCATATATTTCCATGCCTTGTCCACCTTCATGAAGAAAAAATTCTTCTACCACCACCCTCGCTAGCTGTCTTTGGTCCCAAAGGTGAACGTACACTTTTTGCTCCCAGATCCCCGACATAGCAAAAAATAGAAGCCACTTTTCAGAACTGGGAAGAGTTTGTAGTATTATATAAAGATGATGAAGTGGGGCTCTATCTTGAAGACCACACACATGCAGAGGAAGGCATTCAAGTAAGAATAGGCATTTCGAGGAAGTTGGTTCACAGCTATGCCATGAAATTGGCAGAACTCCCAAACCATCTTCGGGGGAGGGTACCGAAGTTCGGTATTCAGTTGGGCCCGAAAGACGGTAACCTCATTCAAATGGTATATCTACCCAACCAGGCCTGGAGTAGGCAGCCTAGTAATGGCATAAGAGGGAAGATAAAACTTAGCTGACCACTTCTCCATTTTCTCCGAAGTGGTGCAGCACGTGTGAGAGTTGAGAGGAACCCAACTCTCGGGAATGGGATGAACAGTCAAGAGTGGGACTGAAGAGTACATGTTTGGAAGAAGGAAATGACTTCGGAAAAGAAAATCAAAGGACTTTGGAAGAAGGGGATGACTTCAAAAAAGTAGGAAAGAGTAGAAACAAAGAAAACTGAAGGACTTCAGAAAGGAGGACCCACCAAAACTCTTACCGATGTCAGGATTTGTGAACGCTATCACAAAAACTAACCGGAAATTGCTCCACCGCTTGCACTGCTGCAGAAAAGAGAGAAAAGCTTGAGAGCAAACGAGAGTAAAACAAAAGCAAAAGAAAGCAAGTGAGGAGAACTCTGAGGAGAGGAAGGTTTATATAGGCCGAAGGGGGTAGGCGAATCATCGCCATAATTACCCCTCGAAGGTGAAGAAATGTGGTTGATGTAACCAATGCGACTATCAACCAATTGCCGCGTGACACGTGTTGCCCGATGCAGGAAATGATGGCACGCCTCTTGACAACACGAAGGCCTAGGCAAGCTTATCTGAAATGACACGCTTGTTTGATTACGATACGTGACGATTCACTGACCTGCAGTAGAAAATTAAAAGGGGAATACACACTTCGGAAATACCAAGTGCCTAGCCAAGAAACGAGAAGTGACACTTATAAGCTTCCTTGGCTGAGAAGACACACCTTCGGAGAATGAAGTATCCCCTGCCTAAGAAGGCTAATAAGCTACATCTATGGTAACTTCTAGCTTACACAATGAGCTCCATGAAATGCTCTCAAAGACTTTACTCATCGAAGTTACAACTTCGGCTTTCCCAGGGGGGCATGTGATAGCCAAATGGCTTACACTTGGATAGCTTCTGAGGATGACTGACAAGTACCACCCTCGGAGGTACATCTGACCAACCTCAAAAAATGGATCCTCACCACCCTCTACAAGTAGTCACCACCCTCGGCAACTGACACTACCAACCTCGGAGGGACATACTGTGTCATCCTTGGTCAAGTGATTTGGTGACCTCAGGAGGCCATCTCCCTATCCTCGGTAGAATAGAGCATTCCCTGAAGGTCCTCTACCTTACCAAGGAGCCTCCCCCTATGGCCCTCAAAAGCAAAAATCGGACCGAAGGAGACCTATCTGCCAAAGGGGTCTTACTCCCCAAAAAGGGCCCATCACCGAAGAAGTTTTCACCCAGATGAGACAAAAACGGTTAGGAGCCTTTGACACATAGCCCTCCTACGAGCCAGCTGGGGTCGCCTGTTCCCGAACGTATGGATCAAATTTGCCCAACCGCGTGTCATAATCTGAGATGAGCTCTAGCGGGAGGCCTTCTCCTCATGACCTCCTATAAATACCTATGGAGAACCATGGTAAAGGCACAAGAGACAGAAAATCGTAGCTATCTTCTGCTCTTCGTTCCTTCTTTCTTACCTTCATTTTCTGAAATACTGACTTGAGCGTCGGAGGCTCCTCCCTCGGAATCACACTTCGGGGAGTCTCTAACCTCTATTTTACTAAGTCTTGCAGCCACCTTCCTGCCAGAAGCCCCTTTCCAAGCTATCTTCATACCGGAGGTCCCTTTCCCAAACACCTTCATACCGGAAGTCCTGCTTGTAGCTGCACCATGTCACAGAATGAGGATGCTGCCGGGCATCACACGCTACTATCCATAAACTACCCTTGGAAATGATAATTTCGGCCAACTACCCTTGCCCCTTTGCTATATGGTGTATCGACCTCATCGGGCCTCTCCCAATTGCTCCCAGAGGAATGAAATTTTGTGTAGTTGCGGTAGACTACTTCACCAAATGGATTGAGGCAAACCCTTTAGTAGTGATATCGGTGAAGGACATAAAAAGATTTTTTTGGAAAAATATCATATGAAGATTCGGCAATCTAAGGGTGGTGGTAGCCGACAATGGTTCCCAATTTACTGATAAAGGGTTCCAGGAATTCATAACTGACCTCGGAATTAAATTGCACTTTACCTTGGTGGCCCATCCTCAGAACAATGGACAAGTTGAAGTGTCCAACAGAATAATAAAAGATGGTCTGAAAAAAGAGGTTGAAAGAAGCAAAGGGAAAATGGCTAGGAGAGCTTCCAAGCGTGTTGTGGAGCTACTGAACCACTTCGAGAAGGGCCACGAGTGAAACACCCTTCTCACTCGTGTTCAGCACAGAGGCCATTATTCCTATCGAGGTTGTACAGCCATCCTTGAGGATACCGGTGTTCGACGAAGAAGGGAATAACCTTGGTTTAAGGACCAAGTTGGACCTAATTGATGAGCATAGAGAGACGGCCGAACTCAAAAGAAAAGCCTTTCAACAAAGAGTAGTCGTCACTAAAAACTTGCACGTCAAATGAAAAAGGATAAAAAAAGGGACCTCGTCCTCTAAAGAGCTGAGTTTGAAGCCCGAAGACCATCCCATGGAGTACTTCGGGCAAATTAGGATGGAACCTATCTTGTCCTCGAGGATGTTTGTCCCGGAGTCTACAAGCTCGGCGATACCGAAGGAAGAGAATTGAAAAATACATGGCATTCAGATTCTTTGAAAAAATTCTACACTTAGAAATTTTTCTAAGGAAAAAATTGTACAATTCTCCCCAAGGGTGACTGACAGAACATGGTGTAAAAATGAATGAGGTTTATTCCAAAAATCCATGTACGAACTACTTCCATTCTTCACCAAATTCATATTTTACCGAACATGTTCGCTTCCGAACAATAAAATAAAAAAGCCTGGTTTCGAGGGGGAAGACTGAACATGGTCACTCCAAAGAGGTAAACTTGTGGAAATGGTCAGTCTTCACCAAGTTATGCCAACCAGACATGGTTGAAGAAAAAAAGGTAAACTACGGCGGTGGTTAAGTTGCACTAAAGATGCACAACCAAACATAGCTGCCTCTGATGGATGATGACCAAAGGTGCTCATCCCCTAAAAGTGCCTAAGTGCACACTTAGAAAAGTTTTTAAGTATAAAGTCATGCGAAAACACCAAGGAGGGATGACCAAAAATGGTTACTTTCGAAGATGAATATTTCCTTCGCCCGAACATGTTTCCCGAAGGGAAGTATTTCCTAAAGTGCATGATTGGAACTTGGAAGGATGCTAGGTGGCCGAAGGTGGTTGTCCGAACGTGGGTATGATCGAAGGTTAACTTTTTTTGAAAGATGTTGATTGAACGTGATCGGCGTAAAAGACACTTGACTAATTTGAACATGGGTTAAGTTCCGCAAAGGATGGTGTTTTTCCAAAGGGGTACTGACCGAATAAGGCCATGACACCCTTCCACTTTGAAGATACTCCATTAAGGAACTTAGCCAAAATTTTGAGGAAAAGAAAAATTTCATTAACACTCTGATAAAGCACAAAGGATGGATTACAAAAGAAAAGGGAGAAAAAGGAGGCCTATTCGGGGTCCTGGGCATTTTCCGGCTCCTCAGCATCTTTGGCATCTTCAACTCCAGAGTCTCTTTCTATGGCAGCAACACTAGGTGCCGAAGGAGGAATAGCAGGAAGATTGAGGAACTCTGCCCTCGACCACTACCAAGATGGTCCTTTGGGGATGTCCAGGGCCGCCAAAAAGGAGAGGCGAGGTCAGAAAATTTGGACATAAATTGGTGATGGGGCAGGCAAAAACCGTCCTGATAAGACCTCTTGTTGCCTAGTCAGACTTAGTCCTCTCCGTGTCCAAATCTGCCAGTTCATTCCTGAGCTCCATGACCTCCTTCTCCAACTTTTTCTTCTTCTTCTTTCCTTCATTCTTTAGGTTATCGACCTCGGCCTGAAGTTTGGAGTTGAGGCCAAATGCCTTCGCAACTTCAGCAGTGGTGTCCTCCTCCTCCTTTTGTAAAGCCTCATTAGCTGAGATCAGAGCTACACCTTTGCACCGAGGCCTGACATCTTCATGAAGAAGTCTTGAATGAGCTCCCCTTGGCTTTTGAGCAACTCCTCCCGAAGGTTAGCTAGATCCTCCTTGGCCATTTTATTAAGCTTGCCGTACTTGATGACATAGCTAACAAAAAGTTCCCTGGCCTTTTCTAAGGTCTCCTCAGACTGACTCCGGACTGAAGATTGTTTGGCTGCCCAAGCTCAGAAGTACCCAGTATACGCCAAGAGCTACAAAAGGAAAGACCCTGAATAAGGAATAAAGGGCAATAGCGGCACAGAAAATTCCTAAGTACTAAAGGATAAGGGTTTACCTGGGCAACCTGCTCACTCATCCTTGTGGCGAGGACCTCCTCGTTCGGACACTCCTCAGTTAGGGACTGAAAAATGGCATGTGTGATGACGCCCTTCGCCATCTGTGGAGCCATCTTCTGGCTATCCTCGGAGAACAAGTTCATGTCCTCCGTGAAAGTCTAGAATGGCTCCATCGGAAACTTCCCCTTCAGGATTTTGGCATCCCGAAGGGCCCTCTTTCGGGCGTGATCCTCCACCCAGGGAGCTTGCACTTCTTCACCTGCAAAATCACGCCGAAGTTCCATCAGAACGTTATCCCTTAGCCATTCATCTATAAGATCTAAAATACCAAAAATTCCCAAACTCATAGAAGAATGGCTAAGGGAAAAACATGGTTGAAGCTCAGCGTCATCTCTGTCGGAGTCACTGACATCAAGCACCTCGGCAGGAACGTGCTTGCCTTTCCTCCTTTAGCGCTCTTCAAGCTCCTTGGCCGAAAATCCCCTAACCGAGGTCCCCAAGGTCTCCGCCGCAGTATTGGGACTTAGGGGAGTTAAGCAGGTGGCTGGATCTAAAGGGGGGTCAGCATGAATAGTGGTTAGGTCCTGCACCTCCATATCACTGTCGGGCAGATGAGAAAGAGAGTCATCCTTCATCTTCTTCAACTTCAGGGCCGAAAATGATCCCCCAGGCTCCTTCTTCCTCTTCGGCGCTGACTTCTTCCTCTGCTGCTTCCTCTTCTCAGCCTGACCGAGAAAGAAAGACTTGTAAAATGCAGTGGACTTGTCATTCATTTCTACAAAAAGAAAAACATCAGTGTAAGTACAAAAGGAGACATATGAAAAAATCTGGAAAGAAACTTACTCTCTGCAGGAGCTGAATGCAAGAGTTGGCCCCAAAGGAGCATTACCAGCCATTCCTTCTTCCCATCAAAAGGAGGCATTGGCATGCTCAAATTGGTAATGTGTTCCTTGATCACCCTCAACTCCCGAAGGACCTCTTTTGCCATCAAATTCCATTTAATGGGAAAGGGGTATAAGGAATGAGGAGGGACCTCGGCATCCCAGTCCTCGACAGCCCGAATACGGCTGTTGAACTCCTCAAAATTTGCTTCTAACTCCAAGGTTAGTAGCTTCCTAGGATCAACTACATCTATATCTAAAGTCCCTGAAGCCCATTTGGTGGGAACATGCTTCCACTGCTCATCGACCTTTAAAAAGAAAAACTTCTTCTACCACCCTCACCTATTTTCATTCATTCTAAAGGTGAATGTTTACTTCCTGCTCTTAGATCCCCAAGGAAGCAAGAAGTAGAACCCACTCTTCAGGACGGGGTGGAGTTTGTAATATTGCATGAAGAAGATGAAGTGGGGCTCTATCTTGAAGACGCCACACATACAAAGAAATGCATTGAAATAAGAATAGGAGTTCGGTGGAAGTTGGTCACAATGATGGCATAGAACTGGCAAAAGATGCAAACTATCTTCGGTGGAGGATATCGAAGTCCGGACTTCAGTTGGGCCCAAAAAACTGTAACCTCATCTGAATGATTCATATAACTGGGCATACCTAGACTAGGTAGCCTAGTGACAGCATAAGAAGGAAGGAAGAATTTGGCCGACCACTTCTGAACTTTCTCCGAAGTGGCACAACTTGGATGAGAGTTGAGATGAAGCCAACTCTAGGGAATAGGTCGAACAGACATAAGAGGGACTGGATCAGACATGTTCAGAAAGAGGAAGTCTAGCTCGAGGAGGGCAAAAAAAAAAAAGAATGGGGAAGACACACAAAAATATCGAAGAATGACTTCGGAAAAAAGACCCACCTAGCCGAAAGGCTATTGCCCTCCAAACTCCAAAGCTCTGACGAACCACCGCCCTCAGAGAATGCAAGCACCAACCTCAGGAAACGAGGGTCCACAGTCTTTGACACCCTAACCTCGGTTATCCACCATCACCTTTGGGGAATAATGAGATTAACCTCGTGAACATGGTACACTACCACTATCGGTAAGATGACCTGACCAACTTTTGGAGGAGTAGACTCACCATCCTCAGTAGAGGAAAACATCCTCCGAAGGGGATCCTCTATTCCGAGGGGCCTTCCGAGTGACTGGGCAACCTTGGCCAGAAGCTTTCATATCCCAGAGACGTCTCTTTCACCGAAAGGGTCTTGCGAACACGAAAAAAATGGTTGAGGAGGATCTGACACAGAGACCTTGCACATGCCCCTGACACACAGGCCTCCCACAGCCCCGACTTCTGGGCCAGAATGGCCTATGACTAGCGAGAGATTCACATCCCCGAAGGTACAAATTGCATCTGGCCGAACACGTGTCATGATCTAACTGGGCTGTGTCAAATGGACTTCTCCCAATGTCCTCCTATAAATACTTGGGGAAACGGCCTTGGTAAGGACATAGGTTGAACTCTCAAGAGAACTCTACTCTTTACTCTCCATTCACTACTCTTCACTTTCCAAATACTGACTTGGGCATCAAAGGTGTTAGTCTTGTGCGCAAAAAGCCAATCATGAGATGATTGTATTTTTGCACATTGAGTCATGATATTTTATTGAGACATTAATCCAGTAATTATGTTTGTTGTTTTGTTTCTGCATAACGTAATAAACATAATTGTAACCCTATAATAATGATATTCTTAAACGTCCCTGGTCTAGTATTATTGTGAAGCGGGTTGCAATAATACATTACGACTAGCATATGTGGAGACTAATATGAGATATGTAGTCTACATATGGGTACAAGTTGGAGAACTTGTGTATTGGACCGACCCACCATGAGAACACTACATGGATCATTATATGAGTGTCATAAGTGGTTCTCATAGTGATCAGGGTATATGTAGTCCTTCGACCTAAGATCATCAAGGCTCCCTACATGTGAGTCACATACTTTGATACTTTCCTTTGTTGCTCGTAACTGAGTGGACTTGAAGGAGGTCATTGGGTATGTCACATATCATGNAGTTGAGCCATTATTAAGCCCGAAATTAAATCCTAATTGGATTAGGGCTTTGAAACCCATTAGGCCTGGAAGTTGAGTCTCACTATAAATACAACTTCTAGTGAGAAATTCACAGGTCTTCTTGCCCTAGCCTCCCAAAAGGACAGCCACACTCTTCTCTTGCAATTCCTTGGAGGACGCAAGCTACCACTGCGAGCGCAAGAGAAATGCATCTGCCGGGACGCGATGGAAGCATGGTGATCCCGAGAGGATCGTGTGGATACCATAGAGAGCTTGAACACGTCAACTGTTCAGGTTTTGTGATTCGACTCTACAGTTGAGTGAGAGATCTCAACCGAAAATTAGGTATGAAAAGTTTGAACACCCGGTTTACCCTATTTCACTTGGATCCTGCAAGGTTTCGGTTAAATTCCGCTGCACTGTTTGGTTCCCGAAACCCAACAAAAGGCTCCTCCCCCAGAAACACACTCCGGGGACCTCCTAACCCCAGTTCTTTTTAGCATTTCAGGCAATCTCATGATGGAAGTCTCTTCTACTAGTTTGTTCATACCAGAAGTCTCTCTCAGACTTACCATGTCATACAACGAAGATGCCGATGGGCATCATTTGGCGCCATCTATGGGAACTCACCCTCAGGTAGCAGTCGTTGATACTCAGCGTTCTAACGATAAGGGACTCCTAAAGTCCCCATCCGCACCGGAGAATCAACCGGCGACCGAACAACCCACCATAGGGATTTCTTCGCCTGAGAACGAACATCCTCTAATGATCACGATGAGCTCTCTACATGATTTTCGGTGCTCTGTTATGGCTGAAATGACCCAACAATTAGACCAAAGGTGGTCACAACCACCTTCGGACCGAAGGGCCTCTTCACCAACTTACCGTCGGGAGAGAAGCTCGAAGTCCACTCACCAGAGTTCAGGGAGTGGGGACTTCCGTGATGAGTCCTCAATGGAGGACGTACCCCTCAGAGGCCGATGTATTGGAGAAATGGGGTCCAAAGGGGCTAGGAGTTCCCGCCGGCGGAGTTCTTTACCATAAGAGAGATCACAATCCCCCCACCGCCGAAGTTACTCCCCGAAAAAGGGGCATCGTTCTCCATTGCCGGAGGCCTCCAGGCAGCGAGAAGAGCCCAGGGCCACCATCCTCATGGAAAAGATCCCAGAGAGGTTAGAACAACTGGAGAGGTAGATCAATTGAAGGCCTGTCTGGTCAAGGTTATCTGAGACCTTCACCGGAGAAGAGTCACCCTTCGTCCGGACGGTAGTGGAAGCACCAATGCTAAGTGATTTTTTGGTGCCTCACTTGGAAACATATGATGAGCATAGTGACCCTTAAGCCCACCTAACCAAGTACAGGCGTAGTATGGTGCTACACGGTGTCGATGATGCTACCTTTTGCAAGTGCTTTGAGGTCACCCTCTCCGGTCCGGCAACTACATGGTACAACTCCCTCACCCCTGGAACTATAATGAGTTTCCAAGAGTTGTCCACGGTGTTCACGTAGCAGTTCATCGACAGTACGCTGACGGTGAATATGCCTATTCAGATGTTCAACGTAGCGCAAAGGAATGGGGAGACCATTCATGACTATGTAGAAAGGTTCAATCGTGAAGCCCTGAGTGTGCCAGAGTTTCATCCTGAAATACACATCCTTGCCATGATAAGGGGACTATGGAAAGACTCATAACTCTTCTACGAGTTCTCTAAAGACCCCTCGGACACCCTCAGAGAATTCTACCGAAGGGTGGAACAACACATGACGGCTAAGGAGCTTAGGATGGGGGGCCAAAATCTGAGCACATGCACCCCAAAGGATAGAACAGCCAACCTCGATATCCAACTGAAGGCAGAGGGAGACCTTGGAAATAGAGAGGGAAGAAGCCAGTGACGTTCACCCCTTTGAACACCACAAGAATGAACATACTACTGGCAATAGAAAGGCAAGGCACCCAGATCCAACGACCGAGGGGCATGACCTTGAAAAACAAGAAAAATATGAAAAAATTCTATCAATTTCATAGGGATCATAGTCATGGCACTGAAGATTGCTTCCAATTCAGGAATTACATCAAGTCCCTGATCAAGCAAGGCCAGCTTCACCGGTACCTACGGATGCCCTCTCCCAGGGGAAGAAGGGAGGAGGAAAGAAAGGAAGATGAGGACTATGATTCTGATCGATGTTGGAACCGATGTCCCAAGAAGAATCCTCCACCACCTGCTGGAGTAATCCAGACGATCACCACGAGACTACCTTTGACAGAGAGGAAGAGGAAAGCCAAGGAGATCTCGGTGATGGAATTCGGTGACCCATCGAACAAGCTCGTTCGGAAAGATGGGTCTACCGTAGTATTCTCGCATGATGACCCACTCCTTATTATGGCAAGGATTGAGAGTTGGGATGTAAAAAGGGTGCTCCTAGATGACGGGTCCAACGTCGATGTCCTACTCTCTCACCTATTGCCAAGCTTAGGCATCGTGAAAAGTGACCTCAAAACTGTCATATCCCCTACCTTTGAGTTAGGTCATTCCTAACTGCCTGTCCTCGGGTGGATTAACCTACCTTTGATGATAAGGGGAACTGCAGTTCAGAACAATGGAGAGCTCTTTGCCTCAGCCATGACCAGGTTCATAGTCATTGACGTCCCCTCTTCATACAATGCAATCCTCGAAAGGCAAACTCAAGGGAACTTTCACACCTAACCAAATGTGAGGTACCAGACGGTCACCTTCGGGACAAAGAAGGGGACGTAGAAATATTTATTGATCAAACGGAGGTCCAAAAGGTCTTCGTAAGGGTGAGGCAAAGCCCAATGAAAGTGCACATGTAGGCCTCGGAAGAGAAGGGCATACCGACCGAAAAGGTTATAAAGGGAGAGAGAAGTGACTCAGAGAAAATCAAAACTGAGAATGTATAGCTTGTCCCAGGCCGAAGTACCTGTGTAGGGAAATGGCTAGCCGATGGTGACAAGCAAAAGCTTGTATCTTTCCTTTTAATGAACAAAGATCTATTTGCCTACTCACCGAAGGACATGTCTGGGGTAGACCCTCACATAATTCAACATAATCTTAAGATATGCCCTGACGCGAAGCTTGTTCGGCAACAAAAAGAAGCCTTTTGGCACACAAAAACAACTTCGTCAAATCCAAAGTCCAACGGTTGATGGAGGCGGACGTAATAAGGGAAGTCAAATATCCCGAATGGCTTAGTAACATGGTTATCGCCATGAAAGAAGGGAGTGACAAACTCCAAATGTGTATCGATTTCTAAAACATGAACGATGCTTGCCCTAAGGATTCATATCCACTACCGCCAATAGACCAGTTGGTAGACTCAACAGCCGAGTATGGCCTCCTTAGCTTCCTCGATGCCTTCAGCGGGTATCATCAAATCAAGATGGACCTCGAAGACGAGGAGAAAACCGCCTTCATCACCGAAGTTGGAACATACTGCTATGTTAGAATGCCGTTCGGGCTAAAGAACGCAGGGGCCACGTACCAGAGGTTGATGAATAGGGACTTCGGCTCCAAATCGGGGGAAACATGCAAGTCTACATCGATGATATGATAGTTAAAGAGCAAACTGTCAAGTAGTCATATCATACACTTAGAGGAAACATTCCACCAACTGAAGACATTCGGAATTCGTCTCAACCCTGAAAAATGCTTGTTTGGGGTGAATTCGGGTATGTTCCTTGGATTCATGGTGTCGGAAAGAGGTATTGACGCCAATCCGGAAAAGGTCAAGGCCTTGCTAGGTTTCTGAACTCCCACAATGACCAAGGATGTGCAAAGACTTATGGGGAGAATCACGTCGCTCAACAGATTCATCTCTAGATATGGGGATCGCTGTCGACCGTTCTTTAAAGTCCTCACTAAAGCAACAAAAAATGGAGGTAACCTCAGGACCGAGGTGACCCTTGGAACGAAGATTGCGAAAAGGCATGGGAAGAGCTTAAAGTCTACCCAACCCATCTGCCAACACTCCGATAGCCACGGGAAGGAGAACCCTTCATACTCTACCTCGCTGTCACCAAAAGGTGGTGAGCTCGGCCCTTGTAAAGGAGAACAGGGCAAAGCAGTGGCCAGTATATTATGTGAGCAAGTTTCTGGATGGCACTGAAGTCAGGTACCACTTCTTAAAAAAGTCTATTTATGCCCTGGTACTTGCAAGCAGAAGGTTACAACCCTATTTCCAAGGACCCCGTTGTCGTGCGAAGTAACCTGCCTCTTCGGGATATCATGAAGAAGGTAGACCATTCGGGGAGGCTTTCGAAGTGGTGCATCGAGCCTGGTGAGTATGATATCACCTATGAGCCGAAAAAGGTAATAAAAGCACAGGCATTGGCAGATTTCATTGTCGAAGGACCCGTTGCCGAAGAAAGTCCACCTAACCTTTGAAAGGATGAATCTGAGTGGACTCTGTTTGTTGACAGGGTCTCGGGCTCCGAACATCAAAGGGCTGGAGTAATTCTTCGTGGTCCCAAAGGTATGGAAGCCATGAAGGCCATCAAATTTGGATTTAATGTCACCAACAACATGGCAGAATATGAAGCCCTCATAGCAGGTTTGCACCTTGCCAGAAGAGTTGGTGTGAGAAACCGAAAAGCCCACAGCGATCCTTAGCTCGTGGTTCGACAGATGGCAGGGGACTATGGTGCGAAGGACCCAACCTTGGCAAAGTATCACGAACTCGTTTCAAAGCTCATCCAGGAGTTTGAAGCAGTACACATCGAGAATGTACCTCATCGCGACAATACTGAAGCAGATACTTTGGCTAAGTAAAAAAAGTCCACCGAGGTGCTAAGTGACCCGAGCATAGCAATAATGAGCATAGCAACCTCGGAAAGACGGTGGAAAAATCCCATAAAAAAGTATCTCAAGACTTCAAAACTTCCCAAAGATCCTCTTTTAGGCAGCAAAAGTGTGAAGACGTTCTGGACAATATTTCCTGATCGGGGAGGAGTTATACTGACAAGGGTACACGAGTCCACTACAAAGGTGTGTTGGCGAATAGGATGTAGAGACACTCCTCAGAGAAGTCCATAAGGGGGCCTGTGGTTCCCACATAAGAACTGAAGCTCTGGTAGGAGTACTACTCCGACAAGGATATTTCTAGCCCACCTTAAGGAAGGACACGAGGCAATTCGTCCAAAAATGTGACAATTGCCAAAAACACGCTAAAATCCAGCGGCTACCCTCAGAAATGGTATCCCTGGCTAACTACCCTTGTCCCTTCGCAGTATGGGGTATTGACCTCATTGGGCCTCTCCCAACTGCACCTGGAGGAGTGAAGTTCTATGTAGTCACAGTGGATTACTTCACTAAGTGGATTGAGGCAGAGACTTTGGCAACCACATCAGTGAAGGATGCACAGAAATTTGTCTGGAAGAACATCGTATGCACATTTGACATACCGAGGGTGATAGTGGCCGATAATGGTTCCCAGTTTATTGACAAGGGGTTCCTAGAATTCAGTACCGACCTCAGGATAAGAATGCACTTCGCTCCGGTAGCTCATCCTCAAAGTAATGGATAGGTAAAGTTGTCAAATAGAACCATAAGGGATGGCTTGAAAAAGAGATTGAAGGAAGCAGAAGGAAAATGGCCAGGAGAACTTCCTAGTGTGCTATGGAGCTATTGGACAACCCCCCAAAGGGCCACAGGTGAGATGCCTTTCTCTCTTGTATTCGGCACAGAGGCTATTATTCCTATTGAAGTGGTTTAGCCATCAATAAGGATACAAGTGTTTGCCGAAGAGGGGAATGACCTTGGGTTGAGAACCAAGCTAGACCTAATTGACGAACAAAGAGAAGTGGCTGAGCTTAGAAGAAGAGCTTTTCAGCAAAGGGTAGCTGTCGCTGGGAACTTGCATGTCAAGCAAAAAGGAATCAGGAAGAGGGACCTCATCCTCTGAAAGGCTGAGTTTGAGCCCCGAAGACCATCTCACAGAGTGCTTTGGCCAAACTGGGAAGGGCCTTATTTGGTCCTTGACAAAGTTCGGCCAGGAGTGTACAAGCTCGGCGATACCGAAGGTGGAGAACTTAGGAATACATGGCATTCAGATGCTTTGAAAAAATTCTACACTTAGAAATTTTTTTGAGGAAAATAGTCCCACCAAAGGAGCCTAGCTAAACAAGGTAAAAGTGCATATGTACAAAAATGATACATTTTCTCCAAAAAGGCTTTAAACCAAATCTGGCTGATAAAAATAGGCCAAGCTTTGCCGAAAGATATTAGCTGAAACTGGTCCTATATACACCAAAAGTGGTTATTCGAATAACAAGTATGGAGGATACTTACTATTTTCTCGAGGGACTTAGGCCAAAAATGGTCGAACTAACCCTCAGTCTCGAGGATAGTATAGAAGAAACATTTCCTGAGACTTAGCCAAATTTTGGAGGAAAGAAGGGATTTTATTAATTTGTGCCTTGGTAGAACAAAAAAAAGTTTACTAGGAGAAGTTCACAAAGAAAAAGAAGTGAAGTCTTGGATGCCTAGGGGACCTCGGCATCTTGAGCTACTCCATCACCAACCTCCTTTGTCACAACCTTCGGTGCCGGAGGAGGAAAGGGAAGGTTGAGATGTTCAATCTTTGACCATGCCTAGTGAGGCCCCTCAGGGATGTCCAGGCCCGCCAGAAAGGAGAGGTCGAGGTTGGGTACTTCGCCAGGACTTGGTGCCGAGCGAAACAAAAGCCATCTTAGAATGCAACCTTGGTTGCTTAATCGGCTTTGTCTTTCTCGACAGACAAGTCATCCTGCTCGTTCCTCAACTCAATGACTTCACTCTCTAGCTTTTTCGTCTTCTTCCTCTTCTTTTCCTTCTTCAGCGTGTCGACCTCGGCTTGAAGTTTGGCATTGTCTGCGAGGGCCTTTGTGAAGAGTGCAGAGTTTTCCTCATTCTTCTTCCGGTAGGCCTCGTTCGACAAAGTTAGCGTGATAACCTTCTCCCTGAGGTCAGACACTACTTAGAGAAATCTTGAAAGAGCTCCTCCTGACTCTTAAAAAACCCCTCCCGAACTGTAGCCACCTCCTCCTTGGCTATCTTGTTTAGCTCGGTGTGCTTAACAATTGAGCCAGTACAAAATACCTTGGCTCTCTCCAAGCGCTCTTCGGTCCGAGATCAAATCGAAGACTACTTTGCTGCCCATGTTCTGAAGTATCCACTGTACACCAAGAGTTGCGAAAAAGAAAGACTTCGAGTAAGGGTCAGAAGGCTATAACAACTTAGAAAAATCCTTTACGTCCAAAAAGCTAAGAATTTACAAAGGCAGCGTGTTCGGACATCCTCGTGGTGAGGACCTCCTTGATGCCCCGAGGCATCTTCGTTTGTTGTCATGTTAACAGGTGGGGAGACTTCCTGAGGAGGCGAGCGCCTGGAGCTCTGGTTTCCCAGCTGAGTGTGCCTGAAAAGCTCAAATAAGAGGTTAGGAGGTCCCCGGTTTGCTTTTCCGGGGAGGACCCTTCGACGCCCAAGTCAGTTTTCTGAGTGAAAGTGGAGGAAGAACACTAAGGGGTCAAGTGTCTTGCCTGTGTTGTGTTTTCTCAGAGGGAGGAAAATGCCCATCCTTTGCCCAGTCCCATTTCCTAGTATTTATA
>KK904295.1:0-12260 GCA_000696445.1 Aquilaria agallochum | reverse complement strand
CTTAGTGTGCATACACAAGTGGCCCTCTTGGGCACTATCTAAACACATGCATATTGGTACAACCATCACACACATATTCACATTTCATGCACACTGTGGCAGCAAAAAAGGAAAACACTCGCACAAGTCTTAATCTTGGCTACCACACATTAGGCAATCTTGTTAAGTTCTAGTGACCAGCCACTGCACTTGTAACTTGCACTAACAAACTATATCATTCTAGCGATGTACCCTCCTATTCTCTTTACTCCATTATCAAGTAAAGAGTTAGAGAGAAAACAAATGAATTTTTTTTTACATCAATAGTCCATCTATGGACCAAGTTATAAATTTTTGAAGTTGGTTACAAAATTCTGACCAAATAAACAGTAACTTACCATCTTTGCAATGTCATATCTTTGGCTAAATGTATCTAAATTCAGAAATTCCATATTCCAGTTCAACCTCTAGATGTTATCTAGATGTGGTCAAAATTTTATATGAAGATTCCTTCCACACAGGGAGATATAGAACTTTAAGTGCAAAGTCAAAATTCTGGTCACTTTATGACCATTTTGCCCATACAAAATTTCATAAGTGTGCAAACACTTCATTCACAAGTGGAAAACCCTCCAAAGCTATCCGATATATGTCCATTACACATAGGAATTACATTCCCCTACTTTTAACAACTTTATGTAGCCAAAACATAATTTACAAGTAAGCAGCCCATCATTCACACTTAGGTAGCTTTGCACCACATCATTTACATAGCCAAAACATTACTTAAATGTTCACATACTTGTCTCATTTTACATACACTACATATAAATGCATACATGCACTACAAAAAGGTCTTAACTCAAATAAATACGCACCCTTGGTTACAGGAATGCCTGAGACACAATGGACTCCAGAATAGGATTCTGGACAGTTGCTGCATAACACACTAAGTACCATCATTAAAAATACCAATTTGCTCCTAAAATCACCAAACATTTTAGATCATGACTAGACATATGGAAGTTCATGTATGTGAAATTTCATATAAAAAAATCAAACAAAAAATGTTAGTTTCAGTGTGATCTTTCTACTGGACTTGAAATGATAGAATTGAGGAGAGTAAGTTTCATTGAAACACTTAGTAAGGGTAACGCTTGGATTCAACAGGCAATGTGGCCATTTCACAAAATGGGAAAATTACAACTGTGTCATAATGGCTAAAAACCTTTATATTGTGTAATTCTCACCATAGTGATTAAAGTGTGGGGGGTAAAAGGCATGATCAAGACATCCTTAAAAGTATTCCAAGTTGGTAACTTGGCCCCCAGGAAANTTAATACCATTGTGTAGTGCATGTATGCATGTACATGTAGTGTATGTAAAATGAGACAAGTATGGCAACATTTGGGTAATGTTTTGGCTATGTAAGTGATGTGGTGGAAAGCTGCCTAAGTGTGAATGATGGGCTACTTACTTGTAAATTCTGTTTTGGCCACATAAAGTTGTTAAATACAAGGGAATGTATTTCCTTTTTGTAATGGACATATATGGAGTAGCCTTGGAGGGATTTCCCCTTGTGAATGAAGTGTTTACATACTTATGAAATTTTGTATGGGGAAAATGGTCATAAAGTAAGCAGAATTTTGTCTCTACACTTAAAGTTCTATATCTCCCTATGTGGAAGGAATCTTGATATGAAATTTTCACCACATCTAGAAAACATCTAAAGGATGAACTGGGATTTGTAATTTCTGGATTTGGAGCCCTGTAGCCAAAGATATGACATTGGAAAATTGGCTAAGTTACTGTTTCTTTGGTTAGAATTTTGTAACCAACTTCAAAAATTCATAACTTGGTCCATAGATGGGCTATTCATGTAAAATAAAATTCCTTGGTTTTCTATAAGTCTCTACTTGATAATGGAGGAAATAAAATAGGGGGTACATTGTTATAATGATACAGTTTATTAGTGGAAGTTATAGGTGCTGTGGCTGGTCACTAGAACTTAACAAGATTGCCTAATGTGTGGTAGCCAAGATTAACACTTGTGCTAGTGTTTTACATCTTTGCTGCCATGGTGTGCATGAAATGTGAATATTTGTGTGATGGTTGGGCCAATATGCATGTATTTACATAGTGCCCAAGAGGGCCACTTGGGTATGTACACTAAGGTATTGTTCTGATGGCCTTCAGAACATTACCAATCCTAGGAGTCTAAATGTACAATTTTGGTGCCATAATTGGACTACCCTAGAGTGGGTAACATCCCTCATGGTGGGATAACCCCACAATTCTACCCTTTGACTTAAGTCAAAAGCTTGAACACCTTAATATTTACACTAAGACATTTAGGTCCTTAATGCCTTTTGTGTTTCCTTTGTCCAAACTTGTCTTCCATGAACAATTTGGTCCTCCAATAGCACTTTCATACCATTAATGTGCTTCCCATAACTCTCCAAGTCTCTTTCTTGAGAGTTTTGCAATTGAGTACCTAAATTTTCAAAATCTTACAAGCAATCCTTAAGGCTTTTCTTGGGGGCCAAGTTACCAACTTGGAACACTTTTAAGGAGGTGTTGATCATGCCTTTTACCCTCCNACACTTCAATCACTATGGTGAGAATTACACAATATAATGGTTTTTGGCCATTATGACACTTGTAATTCTCCTATTTTTTTGTGGTGGTAACACATCTCAATCAACTTCCCAGTTCTGTATTTCATGCGAATGCATCATCCCATGGTGTGTTTGCATCATAGGATTTCCTACATGCTTCTTGATGCTCGTCGGCATCCCTGTCGTATGACATGATGGCCTGAAGGAGAGACTTTCGATGTGAAGGTGTCTGTAAGACTTTGAAGAATAAGGGTTAAAGACTCCCCGTAATGTATTTCCGGGGGAAGAGCCTCTGACGCCCAAATCAGTATATGAGAGTGGCAGAAAAGAGCATAGAGTA
The DNA here is from genome assembly GCA_000696445.1 of Aquilaria agallochum. Lineage (NCBI taxonomy): Eukaryota > Viridiplantae > Streptophyta > Magnoliopsida > Malvales > Thymelaeaceae > Aquilaria > Aquilaria agallochum. The sequence continues at coordinate 9,323 of KK904295.1, read as the reverse complement.
GAGAGTAAAGAATGTCCTCTGTGTCCTTACCAAGGTCCCTCCCAAGTATTTATAGGAGGGTAGAGGGAGGAGGCCGTTTGTCACAGCTAGCCCCAATCACGACACGTGTTTGGTCAGATCCAATCCATACCTTCGGAGGTAGGCATCACCAGCTGGCCATAGGCCATTCTGGCCAGAGGTTAAGGGCGTGTGTGAGGTCTCTTTCTCAAAGGCTCTTTAACCATTTTTGTCTTATCCCTGTAAGACCCTTTCGGGGGGCGATTTTTCCCGATGGTTAGTAGGGAAGGCCTTTCCGCAAAGTGGGTCACCTTCTGGAGGCATTTTCCTCTATTGAGGATGATAGATATACTTTTTTTAGGTTGGTAAATCCGGAGGTGGTGAAAAACACCTTTTCCTAAAGTTGATCATGTCACTTTTCCGAGGGTGGTGTCAATGGAGTGCCCCGAGGTCAGGGTTAAGCCTTTATCGACGGTGGTTGCTGGATAGCTGATCAAGAGATCTTTGAGGGCCATTGCCCTTCGGCTGTCACATGCTACGCTCGGGAATCCGAAGCTGTGTCTTCGATGTTGAGCCTTTGAGAGCGTGGCATGGAGATCTTTATTGGAGGTGACAGTCGTCCCTGTTTGCATAGCTAACTTCTGAATGAAGTAACCTTCTTCGGAGTGGGCACCTTTTTTATTCAAGATGCCTCTTTTGATCTAAGCGGTTTCTTCAGCATCAAATGGGACTCCTTGATTTTGACCAAGCTATCGAGGTTCCCGAAGTTATATCTTCAGAAGGGAAAATATTTCCCCTCTAAGTTTTTTTATCTTGTATTGCCTGCTAATGAATCATCACATCTTCAGACCAGGAAGTCGCATCGCTTCGAGGTAGGCTTACATAGGTCTGCTAATGTCAGAAGGCGTGCCCTTGTTTCTCACGTGGGTGACACGTGTCACTAGGTGACTGGTGAACGGTCATGTCCGTTACATCGATTATGTCCTTTCGCCTATGAAGGGTCATTATGGCGACGCTTCGCCTGCCTCCTTCGGTCTACATAAACCTCTCTTCCTTCAGACTTTTCCACACTTCTCAATTTCCATTTCTTTTGCTCACTGATTTTTTCTCTTCCTTCATCTTTCTTTGGCAGTGGTGCTAGCAGCGGAGCAATTTCCAGCGAGTTGTGGTCATTTCTGAAGTGCTTGTCTTCTTCCCGAACTACGTGGGTCACCTTCCGAAGTTCTCTTTTTTTTTTTTTCAATTCCTTTTCCTTCACCTTTCCGAGGTCAGATTCCTCCGTCCCCGAACATGTCTTCTTACCATATAGAAGCTCGTCCTATTCCTAAGAGTTGGCTCCCACTTAACTCTCTTCCGAGCTGTGCCACTTCGAGGAAAGTGAAGAAGTGGTCGGCTAAATTTTTTCTCCCTTCCTATGCCGTCACCGGGCTACCTAGTCCTGGTATGCCTAGCTATACTCCTCATTCAGACAAGGTTACCATCTTCAAGACTCAGCTGAATGCAGGACCTCGGTACCCCTCTCCGAAGACAGTTTGTGACTTTTGCCAATTCCATGGCATAGCCGCCAACCAACTTCCTCCAAACTGCTGCTCCTACTTTAACACTTTTCTTTGCATGTGTGAGGTCTTTGGCATAGAGCCCCACTTTATTTTTTTCATGCAATACTACAAAATCCACCTAGTTTTGAAGGAAAGATTCTACTTTTTACTCCCTCAGGGATCTGGGAGCAAGAAATATGCGTTCACCTTCAGAACAAAGGACAGTTGGTAAGGGTGGTAGAAGAAGTTCTTTTTTCTGAAGGTGGATGAGCAGTAGAAGGACATGCTGACCAAATGGGCTTTGGGGACTCTTGATATCGATGTAGTAGACTCAACGAAGCTCTTAACCTTAGAGCTAGAGTCCCAGTTTGAGGGGTTTAATAGCCATATTCGGGCGGTAGCGGATTAGGATCCCAAGGTTCCTCTGCGTTCTCTCTACCCTTTCCCCATCAAATGGACTTTCATGACCGAATAGGTCATTTGGAAACTTGGGGTAATCAAGGAGGATGTCACTGACGAAGGCATGCCAAAGCCCTTGGTTGATGGGAAGAAAGCTTGGTTGGTCATGCTCCTTTGGGGCAAGCTAACGTACTCGGCGCTTAAAGAGAGTAAGCCACTTTCTAGTTTTTGTTATTTACACCCTTCCATCTTACACTGATGTTCTTCTTTTTGCAGAGATGGGTGATAAATCTGTAGCATTGTACAAGAGTTTCTTCCTTGATCAGGCCGAGAATGGGGAGCAGCAGAAGAAGAAAGCACCAAAGAGGAAGAAGGCGCTTGCCAGACCATCTCCGGCGATGAAGTCGAAGAAACCCAAAGAGCATTCGCTTCCTCCTCCACCCAAAGGTAAGGTGTAGGTGCTCGAGCAAACCCCTGTGCGTGTTGACCCGCCTTCGGTACCTGCCATCCACTCAACCCCTTTAAGTCCCAATGCAGCTATCAAGACATTGGGGACTTTGGTCGGGGAGCTTTCAACTAAAGAACTGGAGGAACACCGAAGGAAGAAGGGCAAAGGGGTCCTGGCCAAAGTCCTTGATGTTAATGATACCGAGACCAATGACGCCAAACTGCCCCCAAGTTTATCCGTTAGTCATTCATGTATGAGTTTCGGCATTTTTGGTAATTTAGACCACGTAGAAGAATGACTAAGCGATAACATTTTAATGGAACTTCATCGTGACTTTGCAAATGAGCAAGCAATAGCTCAGTGGGTGGCAGAGCATGCTCAGAAAAGGGCCCTTCGGGATGCAAAAATCCTGAGGGACAAGATTCCGAGGGACCCCTTCTGGACTTTCACAGAGGACATGGACATATTCTCCGAGGATAGCCAGAAAATGGCTCCTCAGATGGCGAAGGGCATTTTGACCAATGCCACGTTCTAGTCCTTAATGGAAGAGTGCCCGAATGAGGAGGTCCTCGCCGCGAAGATGAGTGAACTTGCTGCCTAGGTAAACCCTAAAACCTTTAGGATTTAGAATTTTTCTAAGCTTTTCCTCCTTTTGACCTTTATTCGGAGTCTTTCCTTTTGCAACTCTTGGCATACAATGGATTCTTCCAAGCATGGGCAATGAAACAATCTTCGGTCTGAACTCGGTCGGAGGAGAACTTGGTGAAAGCAAAGGAACTTTTTTCCAGCTCAGTCATCAAGTATGGCGACCTTAATAAAATTGTGAAGGAAGATTTGGCTAGCCTTCAAGAAGAGGTGCTGAAGAGCCAGAACAAGCTTTTGGAAGACTTTTCTTCCAAGGTGACGGACCTCGGGTTAAGGATAGGGGCTCTGACTTCAGCAAATAAAGCCTTCTAGAAGGAGAATGAGGAAGCCATTGCTGATCTTACAAGAATGCTAGGGCTCAACACCGAAGTCCTGGCTGAGGTCGATCGGCTGAAGAAGGAGAAAAAGAAAAAGTAGAAGAAGCTGGAGAAGGAGGTGGAGGTCTTGAAGAAGGAGTTGGAGGACTTGAAGGCAGAGAAGGCTAAGTCTGATGAACCAACTAAGTCTTCTGATCAAGATGGTTTCTGCCTTGCTTGCCACCAAGTCCTGTCCAAGTTTCCTGACCTTGAACTTTCCTTCCTTTGGGTGCTAGACATCCACCAAGGACCATCTTTGGAATGGTCGAAGGTAGAATTCCCCAACCTTTCCATCCCTCCTCCTCCGGCGACTGAGGTTAGCGCGAACAAAGATGATGAGGTTGAGGACGAATAGATCGAGGATGCTAGAGTCCCCGAAGATTGTCAAGACAAGCAATAGGCTCCTCTTTCTTCGCCTTCTTCCTTTTTGTAATTCAATCCTTGTACTTCTATAATGAAATTTTATTGTAACTTTCTTTCTTGAACTTTTGGCCAAGTCCATGAGTATGACCTCGGCCAAGTTTCAATCATTCGGTGTCGTTAGTCTCTTTTGAAGGATTCACAACTATCTTCAGTTGAGCTTCTTTGGAAGACTTGTCTTCCAAAAATGTTTAAGTATTTTTTGGGACCAACCATGTTCGGCCAACCACCTTTGGCATCAACCTTGTTCGGTCACTCACCTTCGGTTAAAAATTGTATAATTTTACTCATACATCTTTGCAACAACCACATTCGATTTTCCTCCCTCGGCAAAGACCATGTTTGGTTTGCCTTCTTTGGCACAAACCATGTTCGATTGACTACCTTTGACAAAAATTGTACAATATTTCTTATACACCTTCAGAAGCAACCACATTCGGTTTGCTACTTGCAGCGTCTTTTGCACATATTTCTTTCTTGAAAATTTTTCTATGTGTAGAATTTTTTCAAAAAGTCTGAATGCCATGTATTTTTCAATTCTCCACCTTCGGTATCACTGAGCTTGTAGACTCCTGGCCGAACTTCCTCGAGGACCAAATAAGGTCTATCCCAATTTGCCTGAAGTACTCGATAAGATGTTCTTCGGGCATCGAATTCAGCCTTTCAGAGAATGAGGTCCCTTTTCTGGATTCCTTTACACTTGACATGCAAGTTTGTAGCTGTTAGTGCTGTGCCCAAAAACAAATCATGAGATGATTGTATTTTTTGCACATTGAGTCATGATATTTTACTAAGGCATTAATCCAACAATTATGTTTTTTGTTTTGTTTCTGTGTAACGTAATAAACATAATTGTAACCCTAGAATAATGATATTCTTAAACGTGCCTAGTCTAGTTTTGTTGTGGAGCGGGTTGCAATAATACATAATGACTAGCATATGTGGAGACTAATATGAGATTTGTAGTCTACATATGGGTACAAGTTGAAGAACTTGTGTACTGGACCGACCCACCATGAGAACACTATATGGATCGTTATATGAGTTTCACAAGTGGTTCTCTTAGTGATCATGGTATATGTAGTCCTTCAACCTAAGATCATTAAGGTTCCCTACATGTGAGTCACATACTTTGACACTTTCGTTTGTTGGCCGTAACTGAGTGAACTTGAAGCAGGTCATTGGGTATGCCACATATCATGCGGAGGGATTTGTATGATCAAGAAGGGATTTGTCCCTCCTATATAACGAGAGTGATATCTTCGGGCGCCTTGATAGAGTAAGATTTAGAAAATGCATGGCCATGCTCGGATGAGTTGATATACGATATCAATGTCATCAGTTTAAGTTGATTTACTCGTTATTCAAGAAACCAAAGATTGGGCTATACAAGAGTGACACATTCCATGTCTCGTGCTTAGTCTTGATATCTTGGACAAAGCGACAATAGCATATATTGGTGATGATCATAAAGGTTTAGTCGAATCATCGACAATCTTGTCCCTTGGGTAGCAATGATGTGTTGCTAGACACCGTTAATTGCTTATGATCATAAATGTGATTTATGATCATTGCCAATGTGGTGAGAGCCTATTGGGTCGCACACATAGAGCTACTTGGAGCATTAGAGTGCGTGGGCTAATAATTTGGGTTTTGGTTTCACAATAATTTCATATTAATAATGGGCCCAATAGTTGAGCCATTATTAAGCCGAAAATTAAAGCCTAATTCGATTAGGGCTTTGAAACCCATTAGGCCTGGAAGTTGAGTCTCACTATAAATACAACTTTTAGTGTGAATTTCGCAGGTCTCCTTGCCCTTGCCTCCCAAAAAGGACAGCCGCACTCTTTTCTTGCAATTCCTTGGAGGACGCAAGCTAGCACTGCAAGCACAAGAGAACTGCATCTACCGGGACGTGGTGGAAGCGTGGTGATCCCGAGAGGCTCGTGTGGATACCATAGAGAGCTTGTACACGTCAATTGTTCAGGTTTTGTGATTCGACTCTACAGTTGAGTAAGAGATCTCAACCGAAAATTAGGCATGAAAATTTTTGAACACCCAGTTTACCCCATTTCACTTGGATCCTGGAGGGTTTCTGTTAAATTCTGCTGTGCTGTTTGGCTCCCGAAACCCAACAGTAGCAACGGCTACTCTCTGCTGAAAAGCTTTTTTTCTGAGTTCGGCCATCTCTCTATGCTCATCAATCAGATCCAACTTGGTTCTCAAACCGAGGTTGTTCCCTTCTTCGTCGAACACCTATATTCTCATCAATCGCTGTACGACCTCGGTAGGGTTAATGGCCTCTTTGTCAAAGATGAGTGAGAAGGGTGTCTCACCCGTGGCCCTTCTGGGAGTTGTTTGATAGCTCCACAACACACTTGGAAGTTCTCCTGGCCATTTTCCCTTTGCGTACTTCAACCTCTTTTTCAGACCTTCTTTTATCATTCTATTACACACTTCAACTTGTCCATTGCTCTGAGGATGGACAACCGGGACAAAGTACAACTTTATCTCGAGGTTGGTTGCGAATTCCTGGAAACCTCTATCGGTGAACTGGGAACCATTATCAGCTACTATCAACCTCGATATACCAAATCTGCATATGATGTTCTTCTAGACAAATCTTTGCATGTCCTTTGCCAATATTGCTACTAATGGCTCTAGCTCGATCCACTTGGTGAAATAGTCTACTATGACTACGCAGAACTTCACTCCTTCTGGAGCTGTCGGGAGAGGCCCAATGAGGTCGATACCCCAAACAGTGAAGGGGCAAGGATAGTTTGCTGAAGTTATGACTTCCGAGGGTAGTCTCTGGATAGGAGCGTGTCTTTGGCACTTGTCACATTTCTGGAGAAACTACCTCATATCCTTTGTTAAGGTAGGCCAGAAATATCATTGGCGGAGTAGTACCTTGGCAAGGGCATCAGTCCCGATGTGAGAACCATAGGCCCCTTCATGGACTTCTTTGAGGACCATCTCAACGTCCTCTTCGCTGACACACCTCTATAACAGAGTCACACACCTTTGTCAGTACAACTCCTCTCCGATCAGGAAGTATCTTCCTGAGCGCTTTCACACTCTAGCAGCTTCAAGAGGATCTTCGAGAAGTTCTGAAGTTGTGAGGTATTTCTTAATAGGATCTTTCCACCCTATACCTAAGGTTGCTATGCACATTATTGTTGTTCTTGGCTGGCAGAGTACTTCGGTGGACTCTTTTGATTTGGCCAAAGTATCCACCTCCATATTTTCTCACTGAGGCACATTTTCTATTTGTACCTTGTTGAATTCTTGGAAAAGCTTTTTGCGAGGTCGTGGTACTTTGCCAAATTTGGATCTTTTGCCCCGTAATCCCTCTCCATCTGTTAGACCACTAGCTGAGAATTGCTGTGGGCCTTCAAATTTCTTACACCAACGTTTTTTGGCAGCCATAGGCCTGCTATGAGGGCTTCATATTCGGCGATGTTATTGGTGACGTTGAAATCAAATTTGATAGATTTTGATGCTCCATACTTTCAGGTCCCCATAGAATTACTCCAGCTCCTTGATGTTCGGAACTAGAGGCACCATTGACAAAGAGCATCCACTCAGGTTCATCACTAGCGAGGCCATCGAGGGCATCTTCGGTCTTTGGTACTTCGGCAATGATGTCCGCCAATGCTTGGGCCTTTGTAGCCCTTCTAGGCTCATAGGTGATATCGTATTCACCGAGCTCGATGTACCACTTCGATAATCTTCATGAGTGATCTACCTTTCTCATGAAATCCCGAAGAGGTTGGTTACTTCGAACAATGATATGATGTCTTTGGCAATAAGGTTGCAGCCTTCTGCTTGCCAATACTAGAGCATAAATGGCCTTTTGCAGGAAAGGGTACCTAACTTCAGCACTGTGTAGGGACTTGCTGACATAGTATATGGCCACTGTTTTCCTCCCTCTTCCCTTACAAGTACCGAACTCACAGCCTTTTCAGTAACGACGAGGTAGAGGATGAGAGGTTTTCTTCCCATCGGTTGCCGAAGCGTCAGCAGGTGGGCTAAGTAGCTCTTGAGTTTGTCCCAAGTCTTTTAGCAATCTTCATTCCAAGGATGTTCCTCAGAGCCGAGGTTACCTTCATTCTTTGCTGCTTTGGTGTGCACTTTGAAGAATGGTCGACACCGGTCCCTAGAGATGAATTTGCTAAAGGACGGGATTCTCCCAATAAGCCTTTGCACATCCTTTGTCATTAAGGGGGTTCAGAATCCTAGCAGGGCCTTAACCTTTTCAGGGTTGGCATCAATACCTCTCTTGGATACCATAAACCCGAGGAATTTGCCAGCCGTCACCACGAACACACATTTCTTGGGGTTAAGACGGCTCCCAAATTTCCATAGTTGGTTGAATGTTTCCTCCAAGTCTATGATATGACTGCCAGTCTATTTGCTTTTGACTATCATATCGTATACATATACTTCCACATTTCTCCCAATTTGGGATGTGAATATCTTGTTCATCAGCCTCTGGTACAATGCTCCTGCATTTTTAAGGCCGAAGAGCATTCTCACGTAACAGTAGGTACCAACTTCGGTTATGAAGGTGGTTGTTTCCTCATCTTTGGGAATCATCCAAATTTGGTGATATCCACTGAAGGCGTCGAGGAAGCTAAGTAGACCATATTTCACAATAGAGTCTACCAATTGGTCTATTGGTGGCAGAGGGTAGGAGTCCTTCGTATAGGCACTGTTTATGTTTCAGAAGTCGATACACATCCGAAGCTTATCACTCCCTTCCTTGGTGGCAACAACAACGTTGCTGAGCCACTCAGGGTACTTAACCACCCTTATTATTGTTAGTGTTGTGCCCAAAAGCCAATCATGAGATGATTGTATTTTTTCACATTGAGTCATGATATTTTATTAAGGCATTAATCCAANTTCGGTTAAATTCCATTGCACTGTTTGGCTCCCGAAACCCATCAGTGGTATCAGAGCTATTGGTGAAACCTTAAATCGGGATTGAGTGTTGAATCGCATGATGCTATGTGTTCGGTTGCTTTTCAGCCATGGTTAATTAGATTGATTCATGATGCATGAAACCGGAATTCGTAATGAACATATGAGATATATGAAGAAATGACACAAATTGGTTAATGAGATTAACCCAAAATTGATAGGTATGAGATACCTATATGGATTAGGATTCTTGCAATAGTTGCAAAAAACCCTAGCTTTGTTCGAATTCGGCCTATTCGGGCACCGAAAGTAAGGTATTTTTGGTTGCTCGAATGGAGGAGTCTTGGGTGCCTACTTGCTCGAAATAGAAGATTTCGGGCTAAGCAATTGTAAGACAATTTTTTGCACCCGCTGACCGGCCAGCGGGACTGCCGTATGCGAAGCGCCACATAAATAAAAACTGGTTAATCAACGCGTGAAAATTGGCAATGCATCTTTGTTGAATGAGATTTGACATGATATGCTAATTGGTGTTTGTAGCATAGTGCATGGTTATAGCCCTTGATTGGTTGTACTTGTAAATACGGCCTGCGA
>KK904294.1:16758-28483 GCA_000696445.1 Aquilaria agallochum | reverse complement strand
CGATTGAGGAGGATCACTCAATCAGAATCTTGCCCTCAGAATTGGAGGAGGTCACAAATTGGAAGAGGCGACGGTTGCGAAACAGAATTGGAGGAGGTGATGAAAGTGAGGAAGCGAACCACCTGGGTCCTCAATCGGAGATGACGATGGTTGCGACGGGCGGAGGTGAGATGAACTGAGGTAATTCCCAGGCAGAGGCAGGGTGAACTTATGCGATTCTGGTGTGACGAAAGGAGGTGATTCCCAGGCGAAGGCGATCTCTCGGATTGTGGAGGAGAGAGAAACGGAGGACAGGAGAGGAGATGAGGGAGGGAAACAAGAAGGAGAGGAGAGGACGGNGATTTATTTTAATTTTTTTTATGCCACGTAAGTAATTTCCGTTAAATATAACTCTGAAATTAACGGAAAGTAGTTAAACAGGACACGTGATAAGAAGTAAAGTATCTCGATAGGACAATTTGAAGGTAAGGTACCCGTTTAGGACAAAAAAAATAAGCTAGGTGACCCTCGGTGGATTTTACCCTATTACTTTTTAAGGAAACATAAATAAAAAATTTAGATTAATATAATTTTTTGAACAAAATAATTGGCTTAATAAATTTTCAAAATCTACTTGCAATTGTACTCGACTATTAAAAATCTAGTGATGACGACTTGTTATTATTTTTTCAATAAAAATTATTTATTTAATATAATTGATTTTTTTTTTTTTAAAACTATGTTCATGTTAAGTCATTAGTCATAGGATATTGTAAACTAAAAGAACTAAACAGACAAACGTATTCATAAATAGTACTAAAACAAACTCGTATGCTAACAATATATATGAAAAAGTTGATGAACAATATAAATGAAAATAAATGAATGAACTCATCCATACATATGAACAAATATCCATAAAACAAGAACATCACAACTTGGATAGGGACATATGTAAACAAAATACGATAAATACACAACAAATCCAAAAGTGTGATAAGTAAGGCAAGTGCTACCAACCACAAAGTACTCCTACATGAAACAAAGCAAATACTAAAGTGTTAAATAGATAAAAAAAAAATAATCTAAATTTACTAAGGTATATTAAAAGTGGTAAAGAAATTAACAAAGAAAACTTAGAAATAAATCTAAAAATTTTAGACTAAACTGACCTAAGGCAATGAACCTAGCAGCAAGCATCTTCAAGGAAGTGCAATAGATATAACTTAATTCTTTTTTATTTTTCTATTAGACAACCCATAACATGATTAAAGATTATTTAATCATAGTAAGTAAAATAGTTATAACTAGATAATTAATTAACTTGAGTTTCTTTTTTATCTAAAAAAAAGTTACAATACCAATCAACTCCATAAATCAACACATCTATTGTGTTAGTTCTTAAAGCACAATATAAATTGGCAACTTTCCTACCAACACTAAAAGTAGAAGAAACTGTTATGATTGGAATCAACAAAATATTAGTAGCCAATTTTTATATGCTGCATAGCTTTAGAATATTTGTTTTCCACCACTCTAGCCCATCAAAATGGATATCGAAATCACCAACTAATACTCATTCTTCTAAATAAGTGCCAAACTGGACTTTACTAATTGAGTTGTATCAGTATTTCTAATTGTTTGGACCTTCCAGCTTTAATGATTTTTATCAGAGTACTAACCCAAGCACTAGAATTAAAGCATCACTCTTACCCTCTTTATTTCCACTACCACATGGAATAGTTATAACAGCGCATTAAGATATTCTAGATAAAGAGCATATGTAGTCTCCCAAATAGTTCTCACATGCATAGCAGCCTCTTTCTCAGGATAAATGGATTTAAAGATAAACTCTAGTCAATTTAATTTTATTTCTAGGATCTAACACAACAACAATTAATATCAATAAGTTGACCCTAATAATTGTCAAATTTACTTTCATCTTAATAGTCATGCCTTTCTTGTAGTTACTCTGTTTTGAAGTTGTGTCATCCAACTGTAAATTATAATTTCTAAAACTTTCTCGCATAGAGGCGGAACCGTTCTAAAAGTTCTACTTTTGGCTTGATTTTAGTAAGTGCAACTACAGGCATTAGGGCAGTAAGACCCAAGCAATTACATGTAAACAGAAAAAGAAAACCCCAGTCAAATTATATGTAATATGTCACAGTTAGCAATGTCTGGGGGCTTAATTACCCCAATTCATAGTTTGAGTGGGCTAATTGTCCGAGATAAAAAAAGTTTTGGGGCCGAATTATGAATTTAGGTCTGTACCCTAATATTCCGGCGTGTCTCTCTCCCTCGTCTCACTCGAGTGGTCGCATCCGGCAGGCATCCACCAACCATTCACCTACCACGACCCACCCAGCATCCGTAGCCATCGCAAGTTCGAAACCCACCCACCCACCAACCGCAGCAACCCAGCTCCTGTCGGGGGCCGACGGCAGGACATAACCCGCGAGCACCGCCACCGCCACCGAATTCATGGCGCGTCTCACGTCCGTCAATCGCATCTCACCAAAAACAAAGATTTGAACTAGTTTTCCAATCAAAAGCGCGGATCTCTGCTCCTTGGTTTACACCCAAAAGGTTCTTGTTCCCATTATCAACTTTGGCGTTTGATTCATCGTATTTAGAGTTGTAAGTCGATTTTGTGCCATCATTTGGTTGTTTAGTTTATTTAGCTAGCTTGAATTATTTTTTCAAGAATATAATTATTCAGTAACCATGGAATCATAAAAAACTCCACTGCTTTTAACTTCTGGGCATAAGTACATCAAACACAGGGAATGGGGAGGTTAAGCCAGGGCCTTGAAGAAAACATTTTATAAGTATATACGTATTACATAATGGACACAAACCGAGTCCAATAACAAAAACGTATATTTGAAACATGGAAAAGTTGCAGGAAAAATCACCTTGTGGTTTTATCCAATTCCAATAAACCTCTTGAGGAATGTTTACTGGAAATCAAATACTTGAGGTTTTCTCTTCTCACATATACGTTTTCCCCTTGGCTGTCCCATGAATTTATACCTCACATTTGCATGGACACCAAAATTAGCAAAGTACCTCTTTTGTTTCTTTCATCTTACAAATGGTTTATTTTGTGCCTGATTTTCAATGTTCATGTTCGTGATAAATTAACTGGCATTTTGCTACAAAATAAAAACAGAATCCAGATTTGATGTTAACAGCACCTTTTCTTTGGAACCAACTACAGGCTTAACTAATTGATCTGTTGCCTTTATTTCACACTTTCTCTGCACTTATCTGGATTTTGCTTCTTGACTTTGAAAGCAATATATATGACAAAGACAAACGGTCCAACCATATCTTTACCTTGTACTGCAAAAAGACTCAAAACAGAACTCTTTGAAATCACAAACGATGATAAGACCACTTATTGCCAATGATTTGAATTCCCAGATGTGTTAAAACAGCAAGGTCTTAGGTTATGGCATTTATTGGGCGTGAAATTTATACACTTCTGCTGCAATTTAGTTTGCAAAATTTATTGGAGCAACGTGTAGCATTTGGCCGTTGATTTCGATATTCAGTAAGGGTGATGAAAAGGTTGTTATGGAAATGAAAAGGTTGACAGTGATGGTAGCTGGACAATGCAATCCATGGTTTCAAAGAATCATGTGCCCATTGTCAGATACAAAAGATAAAAATCAACTGTACGTCAAATCTTAATTCCTTTTTTTTTTTTTTTTTCCCTTTCCTTGTTTCCACCTGTTATATCTCCTTTCAGTTTTCTTGCAGAGATCCAATGGAAAATTTCGAAAATTAGACAGAATAGAAAGAGCTCTTTATAGTTGTGAGAAATAACTAGCGATATAAGTAACTGGAAAGTAACTCAATTGTTTATATTTGATGGGCTTCTTTACCTCATTTAGCATTTTGAAAGTAGAGAAACCAGAAAGTGGATTCTACAATTTACCCAAAAAAAGATAGTTTCCAATAGACCCAAACAAAATGAATTATGCTAACAATCATTAGAAAAGCTATTACCTTCTTCTGGAGGCAACCCAAGCCTTCTCCTTTCTGCCTGCAAGACAAATGTTGGTTCAGCCACAGTAAAGAAAATGGCATAGTGGTTGATGTGCCTCTTCAGAGCAGTCCAACAATTTATTATGCAGGCTCAAGTAAAACCACAATCTAGATCTAGTGTAGTTCTAGCCTATCATGCCTGCTAAATTCAATTGGTTCTAGTCCCTCTTTGCAGACCATAGTATGCCAATTTTAGTTCTTCCCCACTAGCTTAAGAGGGTCGAATCCACGTCATTACTATAGATAGTTCTATATAGAAACTTATTTCCATAATTTAAGAACTTGGTTGTTTGAGACTTTGTATAACTTGTGCTGAACTTGGATGAACTTCCTTGGTTATGTGCTTGGTTGGATGTGCCTTGATCATGTAAATTTTATGTTAGTTTTTTATCTTCTGAATTTAACAGCTTATTCGAATCAAGCTCAAACATGCTTATCAAGTTCAAACTAAGCTCCACCATCTAAGCTTATCAACCTAGTGGTTCAAGCCTCTCGAGCTAACGAGCTGAGCTCAAGCCTCATTTATGAAGCTCATCAAGCTCGAACCCATCCTAGCATGAAATGAGCCAAACTCAAGCCTAGCCTATTCGGGCTCAGTTTGGCTCATTTCCACCCTACCGCTTAGCAATACAGAGAATAGTTCAGGCAGCATAAGTGGAAGTGGAACTTAGCCAAAAAGGATTAATTTATTTATATTTTGTTATTTTACCATATCCCGCGGCTCAGACCGATAGGCTGATTGTTTCACTTGTCTGTTTTCTCATTTTCTTCTTTGCAGTCTCACTCACTCAGCTTATCTCCACAGAAGCCTGGCTTCTTCATTGTTCTGCAGTCACCAGTCACCATTCTCAATTTTTGGTAAAGTAAATTTAGTTATTTTTTTCCCTTTTCTTTCTTCTATCACTTATTCAGTCTAGCTCATGGTTGCTCTTTCTTTCTCTATTCGCCTTTCTCTTCCCGCAGAAACTCCATTCGAGCCCTAGGCCTGTGTTTGTCTGCCACTGCCTCTGTGCCTCCAGTCCTGCACTTGCTTTGTCTCTGGTAGTCTTTCTTTGACTAATCTTCTCCTATTTGATCCTAGCCATTCTTGGATTTGGATTAAGCTTTTGGAAGCTCTTTGTAGCCAGATTAACATAAAACTGATGAAATAAGACTTTGAATTGGTACTTTGATAACAAACAATATGAAAATTGAAGGAATTATTTTATTTTTATGAGAGCAGTTATTCTTCTCTTTTGTACACGTTTGTATTACTTGAGCAAAACTCTGATGTTGGTTAGTCTGACATCCACTACAAAAGAAATTGTCATGAAACCTTGCTGAAAAGCTATAGCAAAGGGAAATTTTCCGGTGACAGGTTCTGCATTAGTGTTAAGCCAATCCCCAACATATTGCACTTTTGTGGTTTTTCATTTTCAAAAATTAAAAGCACATGAAGTAAAAAGAGAAGTGAGAGAGTGACCCCTTGCATCTAGTTCTCATTCTCCATTTTCAGTGCTGACAACTTTTCTTCTCACTCTTTCATGTAACAAAGCGTTGCTCAATTTTAAGCCTTCTGAACAAGATTTTGTGCATTTTATGATCCTTTGCTTGATTCTCATAGAGCCTCTTCTTGTTCTCGCTGGTTCTGGGATGGAATTCTTATGAACTATTTGTTCAGTTTTATGATTACTGGTGTCTAATTTTGGATTCCATGCATCTTGTCTTTGGTAGCCAACTTTGTTTATGTAGAATTTTTGTTGGTTTCCTGATGCTATTACAAACGGAACTCTATTAGTAATTCTGATTTGTATGTTGTTCTGAGACTTATAAGTTCTTCGTCATAATGGGCAATAACTTCACTTTTGACATTTTGTAAATGAATTCTCAGGCTGTGGGCTTTGCTTCTAGAAAAATGAGTTCCAATTATGGTTTTGGTCCTCTGAATTGTAAACTTGTTTTATATCATGGAAAACTGGTTGTGGTGCCTTTTTGTATTTGCTGTCAGCCTTACAACAGAATAACAGTGTAGTAACCATTTCCATTCTCTATAACCTGTAAGAAATTTCCATTAAAAGTGGGGAAACTGGGAACCCAATCATATGATTTCCTAGCATGAATTTTATCCCAGTTTATCTAATTTGATTTGGAACTAAGATGCGACTATTTTAATGTTTTTTTTCTTTTTGATGAAATTCAAACTAATTTAACAGCCTTGTTCTTGTTAGGATCTACTATAATGGGCAATAATTAGCAGACATTACTGAGTTAGGTCCATCAGAAAACTTATCCTTTGTGGTTTGTGCTATGTAGTCTCTAAGGGTTTACTTGGTTGCTGGTGAGAGAAGTATGAACTACCAATAAGTTTATCCTGAACAGTTCACATGGGTTCTATTTTCCCTCCTTTTTCTGTTTATTGTGAACGAAACTTCTGTTCATGGATCTGGAGCTCAATTTTAATATCAATATAGGTACCATTTAGTTCATTTACTGCAGAAGGTGTAGAAAATGAATTTTATACTAACTAAAAGTTTATTGTTCATGCTTCATCTACGGTTGGTGAAGTCATAAAGGCAGGAAGTCATGGTGGGATTCAAGAACAGGTACTTGGTGATGGAGATTTTCTTGGACCCAAATAGAGAACATTCAGGGGTTGAGCCCATTATAGTAACTCAATTTAACATTTCAAAAGCAATCAAAGACAGTATTCTCCTCAACTTTGGGGAATGTGGTTTGGGTTCGTCACTTGGATCCTTTCAAGGTAAGTATCAAAATGCCATTTCCGATTGAAGATTTCTTACCTTACCATTTAGACGCATCTCAGTTTTCATGTAAACCTACCATGAGCTTTGAGCCTTATGATCTTTTGTACTTGTGTCATATTCGGTGCAGTAAAGTATGTGAATCCTATTACAAAGCTGTGCATTGTCAGAACCTCAAGAGTGGACCACCAAAATGTTTGGTCAGCAATTACCATGGTCAGGAATATTGGAAACTGCCCTGTGCTGTTCAATTTACTTGACCTTAGTGGTACGTTGACCAATTTCATACAGGAACCAATAGTGGTGCATTGGCAAGGGTATTGTTTGTGCTTCGTTCTTTTATTTCTTTCTGCCTTGCAGCTTGATTGAATGGCATTTTATCCAGCTTCTGGTTTTTAAAGGATTTTATTGAAATGTTTGATTTGAGGAGAGCTTGTTTGTTTTGCTCATGGCCGGTGCAAAACTTGTTAAAGGACAGTTTCACCCATTTTATAGCAAGGTCTAAATCCTAACCAAAGTTAACTGCTGTTGATATATATGGTTTTTCAAGAGGTAATGTGTAATTATCACTAAATCCCGTGCGTTGACATTTTACTACAAATCAGTTTAGTGTTCGAGAGGAAGTTAAGCTGCAGGACATTTAAGAGAGCTTGCCTTGCCTCTGTTTGAGGATTCGTTGAAGAAGTAGCTTTTAAAATTTTCTTAATATTCATTTTAGTTCCTGTCCTTTTTTGCAGGGAGCATAAGGGCTTGCAAAAATGCTGCCTTGAAGTGCGATGAGTTGAAATTTGAGCAATACAAGCTAATGGCAGGAGCAAATGTTTCAGCAGAAGTCAGTCAGCAGATGCAGAATTGTCTTGAAAAGATCAAAGTGTTGGAGCATTAAAATTTGCAGCTGCTGTGTCTGTTAACTGACTCAGCCGTACAGCCAGTATGCTTCTGCTGAAAGCTTAACCGGAAGCACTCGGATTTGGTGACATTGAGATAAGAATGAACACTCTCAAGAAACCCAGGAAACCAATCAATGTGGTATCGACAGCCACTCTGCTGCTTTGCTGTGCAGCTCTGTGAAGCAATGAGTCCTAACAGTCGATACAATTTCTTCTGCCAAAACTGTGCATTAATATTACTACACAATTTACTGAGTTACACACTCAATTTTCTTGGTGTCCTTATTGCTGCTGCTTACGTATAGAATTGGAAAACAAGAGCCAATTTTTCGGCTTCCCAGTGTCATGGATAAAGATTTCTGAAGAATGCAAGTTTTATGGTATGGGTTAAGCTCTTGGCATGTTTTACCCGAGAATTTATTAATGATGTTACATTCTCCCTCAAAGTCAGGAATCAAGGGCAATTTCCTACCATCTATGATGTAATTTGCGCTTTTACCGCCGTAAATTGTTACAATTTCTGTACAAAATGACTGGATGGGCTCATGTACCGCATGCCGTGCTTTTGCAATAAATAAAAAGCTTTTGCAATATATAGTGGAATCTCACGCCCAGTTCATTTTAACTTAAATCAATTAATTTTAAAATAATTTATTTTTATTCTTACATTTTTTTACTTAAAATTAATTTTAATTAAAAGTCTTTATTATGTAGTTATAACAATTCATTGAAAATATAATTTTTATAATCTTACTGAACTTTTACTTAAAATTAATTTTAATTAAAAACTATTATTACATAGTTACAATAATTTATTGAGAATACAATTTTTATAATCTTATTAAATTTTACATATTGGAGTATAAAAATATGTAAAAATTCATAAGCGCCAATTCAATTTAACTAAATCAACTAACTTGTTTTTATTTTTAAATATTTTTTTACCTAAAGTAGTTTTATTTGAAAGTCAACATTATGTAGATACAATAATCCATTTGAAAGTAAATTTCGAGGGATAAAGTTGTAGGAAAAATAGTAATTCAAACCAAATGTCACCGGGATTTTTGAAATTACACCATAAATAACACGTGGCCACACCGTATTCAAGATGATGGTGCCATAAGTTAAAAACGAGATCAGAGACGCCAAGTGGACTGGGGCAGAGAAGAGAATGAGAGGGCAACAAGGATGAGTGGATTACGGCGGAATATAGGATCTGTATAATCACTGGGGGTCATATCATTACTCGTATCATAGCACCAAAAAACAACCGCCTGGTGAAACAAGACTATGGTACTACAGAACATACACACTCAATCAGCTTCCTCATCCCTACACAGTCAAAAGATTCAGGACATGACCAGGTTGGCAAAAGCTTGCCCCCCTCGACATTCAGTCACTAGTGCACAAACCGCATTTCCAGACCTAACACTATTTTATGGGGCTATAATCATTCACCAGTCACGACATTCCGCAACAATACTTCATCTGTATGTACAACTTCGGCCACATGAAAAAAACCCATCTATAATAAAACCATAGTATTCCCAGCACCCCGGTGGACTTGATGGCAACAATCCAATGCCACCAGTAGCACTTCAAGCGACCAAGTCCACTACTGGCGTCCATGATATGAGAACTGCTGGCACGAACGTTTACAGGGATAATTATCTTTTGCCCTTCCCTCCATATCTTTCGTGCTCCATTTCTAAATCTGTGATTGATAAAAACACCACACTTTCTCACCCATCAAGCATTTACTTACAGTAACAGCTGCGTCATCTAGAGCAACTTAATCTTCCTCTATTTGGCTGGTGAAACACTGCATATGGTCTCGTCTCAATTATGCATGTCGCAAAAGAAGAGGGCCTCCAGATAAACTGAGTCACGCTCAAAAACTGTCCAAACAATGAATTCACTGCAGCACATCATTGCAACATAACTCCTCAAGACTATAAAATAGCCAAAAGACCAAAAGAGAAAAATATTTTATATAGAACATAAGCAGAAAATCATCCAGTCTTTCCCAACAGCTAACTTGGCTCGGTAAACTCTCCATATAACCAAAGTGGGAAACAATGATTCTTCTAGCCGACAAGGGTCAAGCAGAAACACAGTTCCAAAGCATAGAGATCATAGAACTTTTTGTTGAACTGGAATACAAAACAATTCTAGAGATCATGTGGCGTATGTGAAAAGGATTTGTACAAGATAGCAACTACTGATGCATATACATACAGGTATCAAACGAACGTTAAGAGAAACTTCATTTTACAAATCAAAAAAATACTCACCACTTAGAATTTTCCCTAAGAACCAGAACTTGACTTCTGAACCCACACTTGTTTCTGCAAACATGAAGAATAAATTTACTAATTACACCCAGCTACAGAAACAGACTAGTGCCGAAGAAGGGAGAAGAAGGCAGCAGCAAAGTTGCAAGAGTGGATTCAGTAGCACAGTGTGCAAGTTTCAGTACCTCATGGGAACCATAGCCAGAGGCATTGCCTCTTTTCAATTGCTTCCCCTCACTTGTAACAGCTGAGCCATCACTCACTGATGCACGACGATTTCCATGCTTATGCGAGCCTTCATAAAGTTAAAAAAACAAAAAACAAAAAGTTGATAAAAATCTGAGATCCATAAAAGCATATAATGCCGAGCAGAGCATTATTTAAAGGGCTAATTTTTACTGCTACACCCCTTCTGGAGAAATAAACTTCTGTGCCACCGTGAACCCTAATGAAAGTGGAAATAGGAAAAAGAAGCAAATAATCTGTCCACTTCGCATCTGTTGTCAGAAGAGATCCATGCATTTGGAGCACCACTGCTCTTCAAAATCAATCTTTTAACAGCACAACACAAGATTTGGATCCTGTACATACCTTCAGAAGACTCTAAAGTTGAACGACCAGATTGTGAGACAGAGGATGAGACAGACTCATCATGTGCAGTTGCATATGAGGTGTCTGAGCGCCGAAGAGCCCAAACACTACGATCAGGCCTATCTTTGTGTCTACTGCGTCTTTCTGGCTTCTCGTGATACGAATCCTGCATGTCATTTCCCAAAGCCTTATCCTCAGGACAACCATTTTCATCTTTCAGAACCAATTGTGAATATGGAGTCCTTTTGGGCCTTTTATCCTTCTCCATATTAGATGCCTGTATTAGTTGCTCTGGCTGGGATGAAGAAGATCGACCATGAGAAGCATCCTTGTTAAGAAGTATGCTTCTGATCAACCTTCCACTACCCTCATGTCGTGAGTTCTGTCTGACAGTTGATCCAAGTATCTTTTTGCTAGGAGACAAAGTTGGCTGACACACATTTCAGACATCAGCAAAATTTGAAAATATATTACCCTAAATAAACACAACATGAAAAGCACAAGATAGTGACAAATAAGTTACAAAACCAAAGAAATTCTCAAGAGTTGGCATAAAACATAATGGCACTTCAGGAAAATTAATCACACTGGTACTTTACTGGAGTCATCCATATCTCACCTATATTCAATAGTGACCACAGGAAAAACCATGTCAGTAAATTCCCCCCTTTTTGCGATAACCATGATGTACAGAATCCAGAATTTTACCAGGAAATTCTAACAGCGTGTTCATCTCAATATAACCAGAGCTAATTAATGTGATTTTGCAACATGTGATTTGGTGATTGGACCGTCGCCAGACTATTGCGGGCCACAGCTGATTTCGACTGTGATGAACAATGCAGCTGATATCTTGAATGAGGATGGCAGGAGGATGGTCAAAACCAGAAACTGAGACTAAAAAACTGGCCCAAAATTGTCCAGGAACAGCAGCTCATAGGAGCAGGAAAGGTCAAAGGTAGCCGATGGAGTCTCGAAAGTGGGTGGGAAAGTGAAAGTACCTTCAGACAAGGCAGTGGGTCGGAGATTATCAATAAGGGTGCCTTTTGTAATTTTCACTAAGCTTGGGGGTAAACATAATCCGGTCCAAAACTGGCCTAAACCAACTGAGCAAAAACTGATTAATTTTGTGCATGTAAAACCAAACAAACTGGCCCTAAAAGTTTTAGACTAA
>KK904294.1:3449-15874 GCA_000696445.1 Aquilaria agallochum | reverse complement strand
TGAGAAGCATCCTTGTTAAGAAGTATGCTTCTGATCAACCTTCCACTACCCTCATGTCGTGAGTTCTGTCTGACAGTTGATCCAAGTATCTTTTTGCTAGGAGAGAAAGTTGGCTGACACACATTTCAGACATCGTCAAAATTTGAAAATATATTACCCTAAATAAACACAACATGAAAAGCACAAGATAGTGACAAATAAGTTCCAAAACCAAAGAAATTCTCAAGAGTTGGCATAAAACATAATGGCACTTCAGGAAAATTAATCACACTGGTAGTTTTCTGGAGTCATCCATATCTCACCTATATTCAATAGTGACCACAGAAAAAACCATGTCAGTAAATTCCCCTCTTTTTGCGATAACCATGATGTACAGAATCTAGAATTTTACCAGGAAATTCTAACAGCGTGTTCATCTCAATATAACCAGAGCTAATTAATGTGATTTTGCAACATGTGATGTGGTGATTGGACCGTTGCCAGACTATTGCGGGCCACAGCTGATTTCAACTGTGATGAACAATGCAGCTGATATCTTGAATGAGGATGGCAGGAGGATGGTCAAAACCAGAAACTGAGACTAAAAAACCAACCCAAAATTGTCCAGTAACAGCAGCTCATAGGAGCAGGAAAGGTCAAAGGTAGCCGATGGAGTCTCAAAAGTGGGTGGGAAAGTGAAAGTACCTTCAGACAAGGCGGCAGGTCGGAGATTATCAAATAAGGGTGCCTTTTGTAATTTTCACTAAGCTTGGGGGTAAACATAATCTGGTCCAAAACTGGCCTAAACCAACTGAGCAAAAACTGATTAATTTTGTGCATGTAAAACCAAACAAACTGGCCCTAAAAGTTTTAGACTAAACAACACATCCACTAACATAACAAAACACACCACACTCTAGCCAGAGAAAACAAAACGCCATGCATCAAAGCGGGGATGAGCAAGAAACCCTTGTTTACCATCCATGTCTCAGCTAAGAGATAGAAGAAGAGAGAAAAAGAGAAGGGAGGCAGAGGGAGAAAATCAGAGGAGAATTCAAGAAAGGAGCAACATACATTAGATATCTCTCTCTCTTTCCCTTTCAAAAGCAGGACTTTCTTCTTACCACCATCAGTGATACCAGAAACCCCTGAATAGCACAAAATTTAAGTAGTTGAGACACAGATTATGAGGCTGTTTTCAATGCAAGACCTAAAACAAACACTAAAAAAGGGACTAACCAACAAAATACTCCCTCAGCCCCATTTTAATTGTCCACTTTTCCTTTTTGAGATGTCCCAAAAAATTGTCCACTTACTTAAAAAGGCAATTAGTTTCTGTATGCTCTTGAAATTTGAAATCCACTGTTTCATAGAGGGGTTCCATGGACAAGGAACTAGAAGCTAAAGTCATCTTAAACTGTTGCATTATTCAAAGCAGACAATAAGAACAGGTTGGAGACAGTAAATAAAACAATTATCCAGATTCGCTCAAAGATTTTGCAGGACAAAAGCTTTATTACGGTATATTGGATCTTCAAAAGAATATGTGGATACTTGAATGATACAATTATTTGAAAATTCAAAGCGCATAATGATTTACTACAATTACAACTATTACCACTTTCCTCTTCCAGTACTTCAGTTCCAGTAGAAGATATTTTTACAGCCTTGTCTGCAACTATCTGATCATCTCGCTTGGAAACAAGGATGTAAGTTGACTTCTCTTTGCCATTAGAATTTTTTGAAGCATCCCTCTGAACATACTGCTCACAAACATGAGAAAGATTGTCAGCAATTCACAAACGCTCAATATTTGAAATGAGTTACAATTTGCTATGATTAACAATCCACAACCATTGTAGTTGAACCCCTTCTCTTGTCAGAGCCTCTTTTGGTTGCCCCTGAACCAGGACTTGCACCAGATGATGAAGCAGACCTTCTACCAACTTTTCCATTGGGCAACGATCTCTATCAAACAGTGTTACATTATACATTGAAATAATTAAATCCTATCCAATAACCACATATTTAAGTAATACTGACATGAACAGATAACATTCTAAAGGGAATATAACTAAGTAAATTAATGTGCAACACCAAACTACACACGTACACTTGACTTCCAATGAGAGGTTCTACATTTTCTCTTCTTTTTTTTTTCTTCCCCACTGCAATGGGGCTGAGGGTGTGGTGCGGGGAACATTACAGGGCATGTTATCTGGTTTGCAATTTTCATTTTGATAGTAGAGACCTAATTCCAAGGACTTGGAAAACTTTACAAATTCATAGTTGTGTAAACCAAATTTTTATAGATCATTTTATAAAGATTCAGAACATTAACCAAAAATAAAAAAAAATACCCGTGATCCATTCTTAGCAGCTCTTTTTTGTCTGACAAAATCCATTAAAGGTGTCACTATGGGAGCATCTTTAGAAGCAACTGCAAAAGGAATGGGCATGACAAAAAAAAATATCAATATATAATTTCCTGACCCCAATAAAACCACCCATGCAACCAATCAAATATTCATGGGAGCTGGTGCCAGTATACTTGTTTATACTAACCTGCTCGTTCTGCCTCTCTTCTCTCAAGTTGAACTTCTGCACTAGGAAGATTCTCAACTGGCCTTCCAAGGTTTTCTAGGAACTCCAAATATTCAGGATCTAATGTTCATAATAAATAATAGTGTTTATGAGCAGGGAAAACTGTAAATCAATTTAGTAAACAGGAAATAGATGAATTTGCTTCTATTTATGGATAACTAAGGAATATATTTTTGTAATATGACAGGAACAAAATGGATGCTTACCCTTGGCTATAGTCGCTTCACGACCATCCTTTTTAGACAACTGCTTAGGCACACGTTGTGAAGGTGCATACTCAACAACAGTTTTAAACTGAGTACCTGCAGAAAACAGCTCATACTTCATGACCCAAATCTTAATACATGACCGACAAAGCCATTTTGTTTTGTAGATGTTTAAAAATATATATCTAGCATTCAATGAAAGGACAACTTAATTCTTCTTATAAAAAAAAGAAAAAAAAAAATCGAAACATAAAACGTGTCATTTGTAAATAAAACTAAAGGACATTTGAGTTGAATGCACCAATATACTTGAGTTAGAGAATTTACCCTTCTCATTAACAAATACGTGTCCATTAAAGAACTCTGCAAACTCCAGGACATCTTCAGGGGTCTTAAAGTTTATGTATGCTCTAGAATAAAACTGATGCTTCTGGCTGCAAAGTCATCAAATAGTAAAACTCAATAAGGCCCGAAATATCTAATTCCATGAAACAGGGTGAAAGCAGCCAACAGAAAGTAGCTAAAAACCACTCATCTGGAATTACAACATTAAGCATCCATTTATATGGATCAAAACTAACAGCAGACTCTTGCAATCTTTAATGGTCCGAAAAACAAACTTAATTCTTTAGATGGAATGATTCCAAATACAAAGATAAACAAGAACATGAAAGAGATAACAAGTGAGCAATGCATTACACGAAAACATAGAAAATGAAAATGGAATGGCTTTCTAGCCTGAGTTTACGAAACCACATCCAAAAGGAAGTGGCTTAACCAAGTTCGCACTGAAATGTGACAAAACCTTGGACCTGATGAAAAGGCCATTGTTGATTGATTCATATGTTCGTGAACTCCAAGCTGATCCTGAATTCAGTTCATTTTACTTATGTGGTACAACAGTGAACAGCCTGCAGTAGTTTAACAGTCCTAAGGTAGTGAAATTCCCTTCCATGCCATACTATTTCCAGAAAATTCTGCCTCTTAAAGGCTAAACAACACTTAGACACTCCATGATAGTTTGTACTTCACAATGCTACATAAGCAAAGCCACTACAAACCGTTTCAGCAGTAAGAAGACAGAGGGGTATAACAGATAGTATGATACTATAAAAACTGGATTAAACCCATCCACATCCTCCAATAAGCCACATCCAACAGAGGCCCGTAATGCCGCACATGCCATGGAAAAAGAACCTTCAAAATCAGTAAGTTCATAAGACATCTGTCTGCTAAATGACCAACACTTCTCCCACTAAAATGCAAAAACCAATACCGCCAAAAAAAAAAAGTTACAGACAAGCGCATCGAAGACTACGCATGTAACTTCAGCCGCCACCAAATCTGAAAGCAAAAACTAAACGAAACCCATCGAGCCATCCTTGAACTAATATGAACCATCAAAACGCAGAAAAATAGAAGTCGGAATATCATAAAGAAAAGGCGAAGAAGCCTGACCTGCTCTTGCCGGGCCGAAACGAGACCCAGTTATAGCGCCCAGCGAAGGCATGGTCGACCTGTTCAATAAGCGTTGACTCCGAAACCCCAGGCGGCAAATGGCGCAGAACCACCTTGGTCCGATCGGAGGATCCCTTCATGCCTTTGGAAACCCTAATTCTAAAAAGGCCCGAAACAGGAAAAAAAACCACCGTAATTCCAATAAGACTGTCTTGGAGAAAAGGCGAAAGGGAACGCGAGCACCTCAAGGAGATCACATCTTAAGGAAGCGCCGATTTCAAATCGATCGAACTTTTAGAACCCTAATTTTGTCAGTGAGCCAGAATCGCCATGCATGATAGCGTTAGAAGGGAGAAACTGTAAATTGGAAATTTGGGAGTGTTTCTGATTTTCAGGATTGTTTGTAAATAAATCCGACTACTTAACGCTGTCCTTTCCCTTTTTTATTGCCCAAATTCCATTTTACTCCCTCAGATTATAGTGACTCAGGCTTTTTAGTCCCTGAATTTATGTTTGATGCAACTCAGTCCCTTAACTATAAAACACAACTCACTTAAACCCTTTGACTCATTATCTCTGTCAACTTGAAATTAACTCTATTAGATTTCAAATGGTTCAATAGCTTGACTGAAAAAAATTAAATTTAGTCACTAAATCACAAAAATATGTAAATTGCACTACTTAATGACAAATAAACACAAACTTGATTTAACCTAGCTGCCCCAGCTACTACTCACCTCCGAGCATTACCATTTGCCCTAGTAGTTAATCCTGCCACTTCCATTGCTTTCAGCTGGCTGCAATCACCCGACGCTAAATTGACCCACCATCGTCAGACATTAAATTGACCCATCATCATCCTACGCCAAATCAACCCACTATTGTCTAATGCCAAATTGACCACCCTGCCCTCATCTAAAGTCCCACTAGTGTTATTTGCTCACACCGCTAGTGAATTGGCCCCTCAGGTTAACCACTTATACTCAAGATCATCATTAGATGAATATGTTCTTGTCACCGTAACTCCCCCCATGTTGTTGCCTATTGTGACCCGCTTGCTTGTTATTCCTCTTCCTTTATCCTCTGGATGGTGAAACAATTCTGGGCTTTGGGTCTGCCAATGAGGGAGTGAGGGCTCACAATGAGAGTTCTTGACTTTCATTTGTGATTATTCAATACTTACCGCTGGTTATAAAATCTATTTCTCAACAAAAATTAATTGGTTAGTAGATTTTTTTTTTTTGCTAAAAATTTCATACAAATTAGTTATTTTGTGAAAAAGTAATGATTGAAATACTGATTATTAATTAAATAAAATATTTTTTAAAAATGATATTGATTATAAAAAAATTAAAATTGATTTTATTTTTTTGAATTGATTATATTACTCAAAAACGATATAGCATTATTTAATTTAGGCTTTGATTATATTACTTGTAGCACTGTTTAATTTTTATTTTTTTAGTAATTTTTTCAAATATTGTTTATAATTTCTTAGTAGGGGCTGAGAAGGTGGTGAAATATTTGTGAGACAGGGATTAGATTATTAGATAGTAAAGTATATGATATAAAATAGACAAAGTAAGAAGTTTGGTAACTAAATACATAATTTTGGTGGTTTGTCAACTAACAGATATAAGGTTGAATGGGCAAAATGCTTAACAGTCAATATTGAGCAACTGAGTTATACTGTGTTAAAACTTAAATGTCTTATGAGCAAGTTGGCAAAATTCTAATAGAGTAAAATGAATTTTTGGCCTTTTTTATTTCATTGTATAATTTCTAATTACACTTTTTAGCTAGCTCAAGTTCATCCAATTGTTTAAATTAAAATATTTTCTCCAGTTTTTTTAGAAATACTCATTTTTACATGAAAATACTTTTTTTTGGGGCCAAAGAAAATGAAAGTACTTTTTTTCGCCTTCAAACCTTTTGTTCCAAATTTCTTTAGCCTTTTGAACAATTATTATTTGGTAGATGGTGCTTTAATAAAAATAATTCTTCTACTTGAATCTCGTTGTTTTCTTATGAAATCACTCAATTCTTTTAGTTGATTTTCACAGTCAATATATATGTAACTTTCTCTCTCGTTTTATTTTCTCATTTTCCTATACAATATCCTCTCATCATTTTCTTACTAGAGCTGTTATTCCACTCTACAATTTCATGTTTTGACACCATATGCTTTTTTCCTAATAATTGACAACTTTATAATTTAATGTCATTTTACACAAAATTAATTAGTCAATTGAAAACCCAAATGAGTACTGAGTGATGAAAGGAAATAGAAAACATTAGGTTTAACCAAGGGCAGAAACAATAAATTTAACCAATGGGTGTGGAGGATATTAAATGAATGGCAAATGAATATTGACCCCATAATCTAAAACAATTAATGTGTCAAAGTATTAAATTAATGGTT
Organism: Aquilaria agallochum; assembly: GCA_000696445.1. Classification (NCBI taxonomy): domain Eukaryota; kingdom Viridiplantae; phylum Streptophyta; class Magnoliopsida; order Malvales; family Thymelaeaceae; genus Aquilaria; species Aquilaria agallochum. The sequence continues at coordinate 9,205 of KK904294.1, read as the reverse complement.
ACACTATTTCTTAATGCAAAATACATATATACTTATAAAGTAATTTTACCAATTTCAAAGGGTCAATTGTCACTACTTATTGTCTAATGGCTCTGGCCTTATATGTAACCATGTAGTACTAAATAGTACTCTTTTCATGCCATTCTAGATGAAATGTTTGTTTTGGTACAGAGATTCATAAAGAGAAAAAAGTTTATATGCTATTTTCACTTTACCCAATCACTTGTACACATAAATCAAGAAATAAGAAAAAAAATATGAATATTGAAACTATTGTTTGAATAGTAATATAGTAAAATAATTTACTAAATATGAAAATATTGCAAAGTTTTGGGATGACCCAAAATAGAATATATTGCATCTTTTTGGAATGGAAGGTGTATAAAATGTTTGAGTCAATTGGTTATTTTAAGTCATAAGCTCAAGTTAGTTATATGTGTCACCCACCCTATACGTGAAATAAGCACTTAATCAAGGAAAAATCTAAATAAAAAAATGCCATTTAAAGAAAAAGAAGAAAGGCAAAAAAGTGCTTTCTCTTTATACTAGTATAGAGACCCTCATTCTATTTGAGCAATTTTTAAACAATTAAGAAAATTTTAAAAGCAAAACATGTTAATTAATACAATTTACAATCACAACCTGATTGTACAAATTTAACACTTTTGGCCCAATATGACTTAGATATACAATCTTAAGAACCCAAAGCATGATTTAACTACAAGAAGTAAAATGATAACCCTTGATCTAACTCACACATTTTGTTGCGAAAAGGGTCTACTAGTTAGAAACTTGCATCTAGATCCCCTATCTTGCTCTTAACCATCCAATTTCACTTTTAGTCGTTGCCACTCTCACCTGTTGTGTTCTAGCCATAACTAATTTTCACACCACTCCACCATGCTCTACACCTCAAATATGAGTCATCACTATGCCTAGTAGTCCTATTGAAGAAAAAATAAGGTTGTCCATCAATCCGTTGCTACTTTAACCTTCTTGACCCCTCCACTCCAAAGCTGGACTATAATGTTGCAAAGGAAATCCAACATTTTGAAATTGGTTAATTTGTGTCAACACAACAATTATTCTAATCCACAAATTAACTTAAGGTAAAACAAAAATCATATATGGGGAGTATGAAACATAAGAAGAGTTTAAATTTATCACAAGTCACGACTAGCCAAACCCTTTAATTCTTAGCCATAATCATTTTATTTATCCCTGCTTGACCTGAAAAGCTTTCATAATCCCTCTAACTTAGACCATGCCACCCTTTTCAATTCAAAAAATAAATCTTTTCTATCTCATTTCTCTCAAATAATAGTTGGTAATGATAGAAACTAAAGCAAACAACAGAAGTTGAAATGAGTAAACTGAGATAGAGCAGACCAAAACCTGAAACAACACGCGAACAACTAAAACTAAAGTTGGACAATACCCAAACCAATAAAGGAATATGGGCAACTAAGAGATTATCATCGGTTTCTTCAAATCAAAATGTCAATTCCACACCACCAATAACAAATAAAAACTGTAGTTCCTTTATGAGAACAACAACTTCAATGATTTTATATATATGTAAAAACAAACTTGACCAATCACCCCTCACTTTCCATCCATTTTGCAGACAAATTTATAGTTTCCCACCATGGTTTTGTGGTCCAATCCAGTGCATCATTCATTGAATTAGGACAAACGCCAGTCTTGTCAACTCCTCATTTCATCTACAACTTATGTCTTTCTCTTATATGCCTTTGTAATCCTTTATCTGACTGCTACGTTCAACCATCTATGCATACATCATGGACACATGCACCTTCCTCAATAATACAGTTAAACAAAATGGATCCATGCTAATTATGATGTTGGAAAGTTAATCATGATTTTGGCATACAATGCCACTAGAGAACTAATCCCTCTCTTTTTGCCTGCTTCTATCCAACATTGCTAATTTTGTCAAACTAGGAACCTCTAATACTTGAAACTTGCATTGCAACCAAATAAAACTTTCTGATATCTTTAATTGGAATTGACCTAAAAAACACAACTTTGATATTTCATTGCTCCCTAACATTCTCCTCTTAGCATATAAGGCCATGTCAAATCCAATGTATATATATATAATGAACAACCTACAATTGGCATAGATTATTGATCTATAATACTAACACCCAATAGCTCATCAACAAACAAAACTAGGGGTAAAAAATCTCACAAAGTTATAATTTCCCATAGTGGTATAATTGAAATATGTAAAAGACCAACATCCTAAGTGCAAAAGAACAACATGTGTAGCACTGCCACTTGAATTAGGACAGTAACACCAGGACAAATGTTGTCATGCTAAGTTTGATATAATTGCCACCTTCAAAACCACCTTACACAATCTAAAACAAAAGCACAACCATGCAAACTAAAACTGACACTAAATCATAGTCTTACGACACATGTTGCCTCCTACAAGCTCTCTTTACCTTCCATGTATAACTAGAAGAATGCCCATGCTTTCACAATAGGTATTGTTCTTCTACTAATGGCATAATGAAGGCAAAATTATGTATCTTGAAGCATTGTTTCCTTGTAGTGTTTCATAGCACATACAAATGTTTCAAACTTTCAAGGACCCTGATTTAGATGGTTTTTCATGAACACACGCTAATTGACACATTTTAGAGAAATTCAAAGAGGTAGATTTTGGGAGGGGCATATGTGAAACGTTGAATTGGACCAATAGTGAAAACGGAGGGAATCAAATGCAATCATGATACTTCAAAAGTAATTATTATGTTTTGTTTACAATACTTGGGAGCCTAAATGTAACAAGAAACAAATGTTGAGACCTTCTATTGTTTTAACCCAAAAAACAAATTATAAAACTGAACATGTTTTTATCAATTTATTCGCTAACTTTAATTCACCTCACATACCATAATAAATACATAAACGGGAAAAAAATAAAAAAGAAAACCAAAAGAACAAAAAAACAATAAATGCCTAAGATTTTTTAGAGTGATGTAACTAAAACTCTGAAATGTTTGGGATTCTAAATGAAGAAACAAAGCATGTTGATGCTTTATACTGAAATTAGCTAAAAACTACAAGACACATGTTATACTTGTAAGTATGATTATGGCTTCATTTGGGAACAACTCTTGTGATTAGCGTTAGAGTTTTGAATAATTTATTTAATGGTTAAGATGAAAACACTAAAGCTAAAAGTTAAAAGCTACCATTGGATAGTATTTTCAAAATGCTAAAACTAATTACTGACGCTAACACCAAACGGGGACATAATTACAACTTTGATAACCATAGAATTGAAGTGGAACAAAACCAAAACAATCATGAGTTAAAACGAATAAAAATCGAGTCAACTGACTTATTTTTAATTTTTCATTTTTTTACCTGAAACTAATTTCATTAAAATTTAATATTATGTAGATATAATAATCCATTTGAAAGTAAATTTTCTTGATGTTTTTAAATTTTTATGAATTTTTTTAATGCTTTAAACTAGAAAAATTCATAAAAATTTAGTGAAATTATAAAAAGTATATTTTTAATGGATTATTGCAACTACAAAATATTAATTTTTAATTAAAATTAGTTTTGGATAAAAATGATGTAAGAATAAAAATAAGTCATTTTAAAGTTAATTAACTTAAGTTAAAATAAATTGATTGTCAAATTGGGCTTAGCTACAAATAAAAAAACACTCTTGTAAAAAAGCCAAACAAGTCTTTATATTATTATAACACTCTCCTTAAAAAAAAATCTCATATACAAAAAAAAAAAAGAAGTTCTTCTAGTTAAATTGGGGTTTTGTCACCTAAATGGCTAAATCTAGTTTGTTTGGTATTTTATTTAATTCTTAATACTATTGAGGTTTACCTATGATTAATTCTTTTTTTTTTACCAGTATTACTTGATGAATAATCTAATTGCTCAAGATAGTTTTAGGAATCTATTCCAGGAGAGTGAATGCAAAAGCAGCAAAACCTTTTTATATTTTTTTTAAGAAAAAATTTCATTAACAAACTTGAAAGACAAGTGCAAGTCCAGGGGGAAAAAATGCATATTTAATCTTCGAAGTATTTGTAATAGACACTTGTACCAACAGACATTTGTACTCACTGTGGAATTAATTTGGTAAAAAAAATTGATCTAGTAGGCTCGATGAAAGCACATTAATTTTTTTTTTCTGGCCGAAAAAACTATAATCGATTACTGAATTAGGTTAACACATCATGAGTTGAATTGCCATATACAAGCCAACAAAGGATAAGCCAAGTAATCAATGCATTTACATAAAAAGAAAGGTAAAAATATCAAATTTACCACTAAAGTTTTAGGTTGGGAGCGGATATGTCATTATATTTTTTTTTTGCCCAATCTCCCATTAATATTTTAAAATGGACTGAATATGCCACTGAAGTTTTAAATTAAGAGTGGATATGCCACTGATCGTTAAAAATATAACGGAAAACGTTAAAAGCCAACAAAAAATGTTAAAAAAACAAGCTTTAAAATTTTGGGGTGATAATACAAGTTTTAACAAACTTTAAAGACTTTTTGTAATTAAACTCTTTTTCGTTCAATAATACTAGCGAGGAGATCAGACAGTAGAGACAGGAGGAGGGCGGTAATGGAGTTGGGACGCTGGTGACAAAGACAGCAACTGGGCTGAAGCGCTGATAGCAGAGATTAGACCCATTTTTGACAAAAATTTTAAAGGTTTTGATATTTTTTAAAAGATGCATAATAACCCTAAGATTTTAAAACCAGTTATTTTTACCATTTTTCATTATTTTTCTAACTGACAGTGACATATTCGGTCCATTTTAAAATATTAGTGGGAGATTAGGCAAAAAAAAAACTATAATGGCATATCTGCGCCCTACCCAAAACATTAGTGGCAAATTTGACATTTGTGCCTAAAAGAAAATATCTATATTGTTTTTTAAGGCTTATCCAACATATATATGCCATATAGAGAAACCGATTTATAGAATAACAAGATTTTATGTTAACTTCTCGAATCAGACTTAAACAAGTACATGTTGAGACCGTTTACGTTAACTTATTAATTATTTGAAGTGTCATCTATCATTGATTTTCTATCAAATGATTTTAGGGTTTTGCATGAATAATATTTTCTCTTAGAGAAAGTAAGAAGATATAATTTTATTAAATAAAGAAACTGCTATATTCGTATAATGTCGATTAGGGATTTTAGCATGCCAAACATGAGTTTGACATTTATGTTTTTATTAAACATAAAAAAAATCTAGAGTAGATAAAATATTTTCACCTGATATAGAAATAATAATAATAAAAATAATAATAGTAGTAAAAAGAGAAGAAGAAAAAAACTATGGAACAAAGAGGATTTGTTGCGTGTGCAAAAATCTAGTNCTTCGCCACTAACACATTTCATATATACCTTTTTTACTCCTGCAACGGCAGAAATTAGAAGGGTCTCAAATTTCAATTCAAGTTTCATGGATCATGAAAGGCCAGAGCATGATAGTCCTTTTAGGTCATTAGTCCAACAACCCAATGGGAGACAAATTGATTTTGAGGGATGGCCTGCAATGCAAACTGAGGTAATTCGTTGCCCCCCAATAATAACAAACTATGACTCCTCTCTTTTGTATCCATGGCACAAGCACCATATTGTAACTGGCTATATTTAGAGTTAAACATATATAAATGCGATTTATTGCTTTAAGAGAATGGCCATCTGCAGCGTCTTA